>VNWX01002929.1:0-11091 GCA_009869905.1 Ceratophysella communis | reverse complement strand
CTGCTCGAAAAGTCAGAAACAAGCTAAGGCTAATTTTGGAAAACTCTTAAACGGATTACGGCATTTAGACTTCAACCGTTTACCCATGCATGACGCAATGTTCGAAATCATGAAACAATCCATCTACTTGACCGCATAATTAAACCTAAGCCCATCACCATTTTGGAACACGCTGCTGTTTCCATACTTTTGAAAATTCACTTGGCATACTATAAGTTCCCGCCCTCGGAAATTTCGTAGCAGATTATGGTGCGCAAACTAACTGGGCCCGATCAGAAGCCCGCATCTACGTTTGATCTCTCGTGATGGGATGTGAAATGTGAATATGCCAGCAGCAGCGGTCGGCCTCGTCTCAGCTCGACTGATTATGATTTCGTGTCGCGAGTTTGGAGAAAGACTAACTCCACTTTCGCGCCATCTGCTGACAGTTCCGGACAACTCGAACTGCAACGTGCTGCTGCTATGCTGGCTGGCGAAAGTCCTATAACGATAACGTGGTATTTTGAGTAAACTTCCGCAACCTGTTCGCGAGACCTTTATTGCTTTCAGGCTGAATTATGACCTGAACTCAAGCACGCAGGAAATTCCCAAGGCTCTTGAATTTTTTTTTGTTTTAATATGAATTAATATTTGCTTAAAGTTATTGATCATTGTAAGTGTTGGGAACTCGTTTGACAAGGACGACTGTTTGAATGTCAGTCGCTGCTGAACAGCACTTTTTGACATTTGAACAGGATTTATTTTGATCTAAATTGCCTGGACAAACCAGAATTTGAGCTGAGTCCGCGGGGGGTCTGAGCAAGGACAAGCTATATTAAATTCATGCATTGATCGACGTGACATTGTTGTCCATTTTTCGAGCAGCTTGTCTGAGTTATTAGCGGACTTGGACTGCTCCCTGGACGAGGGAAAGTTATGAGCTGGCTCTGTACAGGAATCTTACTCATAGTCAGATCCATGAAATCCAATCGTAAATTGACATTTGTTATCGAAGCGAGCGTGCTTGACTGGAAATGAACTCAAGAGCAGAGCCTTCCCATACGAGCCACTACTGCTCGCTTGAATCCTCTGAATTGGATTGGAACACGTCCGTCCGGTTACAATGAAAGGCATGCGCGTGGGTGCAGTCGGAGTTAATCCAAGCGGTAGGCTCTTCGAAAGCCTTGGGCTGATGCTCTATTCTGTTACTCTTTCCGCTCAGCTAATTCTAAGCTTTCAGTTGCCTCTTCTGTACAGCCTTGCACTAAGCATCTGAGCCAAGCATCGCCGAACATGACCTCAACTGCTTCTAGAATTGAAAGTTACCTCGAAGCTTCGGAGGCAGATGGGCTGAGCTCTGAAGACTTTGCAAGATTCATGGACAGAAACGACAGGCTGGCGGCGTTCAGAGAGGAATTCAAAATACCGACAGTCAAGAGTGTGGCGGGTGGGACATCCGGTGAGTTTACAAGTTACGTTTTGTATGATTTCTCTGCCTTGCAACGGCTTGCTTCTTCGATGTGTATTGCAGAAAACGAGAACGACGACGACAGTGGGGACTGCATTTACTTCTGCGGGAATTCCCTTGGGCTGCAATGCAAGAGTTCGACTGCGATGGTTCAGCGAGGCTTGGCGACCTGGGCGGAGCAGTAAGTGGAACTTGGAAGCATATCTTATCTATGCTCTGATTTCAGGCTATATGTCGCCGTCCTGCGAGATGCTCTGATCCTGAAAACGTGTTTCTTCACAGGGGCGTCCTGGCTTGGTTTCGAAAGGGCTTGAGCGGAAGTCCGTGCTGGACTGAAATGGAGGAGCTTGGACAGAGCGAGACGAACTGGGAGAACACGCTGGCGAGTCTCGTGGGCGGGAAGGGCGTTGAGGTGGGAGTGGGCGGGAGTCTGACTCAGAATCTGAACTCGCTGCTTCTGGCCTTCTATGAGCCCAGACCGTCCCGCCATAAGATTCTCATTGAAGCCAAAGCATTTCCGTCGGATCAGTACGCTGTTGAGAATCAAATCCGATTGCGCGGTTATGAGCCGTGCTCAAGTCTGACTCTGCTCCATCCGCGTCAAGACGAGTACTGCCTGCGAACTCAAGACGTTCTGGACGTCATTGAGAAAGAAGGACCTTCCATTGCTCTGATTCTGCTGCCCGGCATTCAGTACTACACTGGACAGCTCTTCGACATCAAAGAAATCACAGCAGCCGCTCACTCCAAGGTAACATACCTAGCTACGAAGTCCTACCAATCTGAATTCAATATAAAATTCATGTTTTGTTAAGAACTCTTTGTTCAAAACGTTGTTTTTAGGGCTGCTGCGTGGGCTGGGACTTGGCTCATGCAATCGGAAACGTTGAGCTGAGTCTGCACGACTGGAACGTGGACTTTGCTGTTTGGTGTTCGTACAAGTACTTGAACTCGGGACCAGGAGCGATTGGTGGACTTTTTCTGCATGAAAAGTACGCAGTCGGAAAAGCGGAAGCGAAGCGACTGGCTGGCTGGTGGGCATTGGACCTCAAAACGCGCTTCGAAATGGAAGCTGGTAGGTCCGTCTCACTTCCCGAGCTCAGTTCTCTGTTAGACTAACGTGTTGGGCGGGATTTCAGTGTACCGGCCAAGGGCAGGAGCTTCCGGCTTCATCCAGTCCACGCCGGACATCTTGTCTCTCTCCGCCCTCCTCGGCTCTCTGCAGCTCTTCCACAAAACGAGCATGGCCGCACTCAGACGGAAATCCGTTCTGCTCACAGGCTACTTGGAATCCTTGCTCAAATCCGAAATCGGGGACGCTCAGCTGAGGATGATCACTCCGCAGGAGCCAGAAGAGCGCGGCTGTCAGCTGTCGCTCCTGCTGAGAAGCGACCTCTTGGAGCAGGTCCACCAAGCTCTGCTCAAGCAAGGCGTCGTCGTGGACGAGCGGAACCCGGACTGCATCCGCGTAGCACCCGCTCCCCTCTACTCAAGCTTCCAAGACGTCCGTCGCTTTGTTCTCATTCTTAAAAACATTTTGGAATCCATCCACTAAAACTATCTACATATCTTCAAGTTGCAATGCACTCATGTCTGCTCTGTCGACTAATTGTAGCGCATCGCATGGTTCCGGCTAGCCTGGAGCCAGAACCTGCGATGCACAACCGTCCAAATGTCGTATCTGTCTATCATTCCAGCCTAAAAGCTATTCCGATAATTTGTATGCTATTTTGCAATCGAGTTTAGCCAACAACCCATATGAGCTCAAGCTCACTTTCTGTGAGTAGGTCCATTTCCTAAATTTTTAGTAGAATTTCCTTTCCTAAAAAGTGCCGAGTCGAATGCCGCATCCTCAGTCGTCATTACGGCATTGTTGATTTCTCGACAGCAGAATGTCGGACGCTTTTGTTTCGAGCAACATATTATATCTCGCACATATTCCTGCCCTTCTTAAGTAGATTTTGGAGCGTCGAAGGCCTTGATCGGCGGGTTAATTTGTGAGCTCAATTGATGCATTGAATAAAGTTTGGGCTGTATAGTGAGCCTTGGAAAGGTCAAAGCTCAAATTTGGTGTCACGACGTTAATAAACTTGGACTTGGCTGTTCCTCAGGCTTTTCTCATTCATGAGTAAGAACATAAGTAGGTCTATCTTTAGATTTTTGATGGACTCATGGAAGCGTGAGCTCAATGAAAGGTCCGTAATTCCAATGACGAGCTGACCAGTTGAAGTCGACAGCCGGACATGCTCATTTAATCAAGAAATGTTCAAAAACTAGAAGCTAGAGCTCAGGGAAAGCCCGTCGTCTGTTTCTGCACTTGTCATCCTTCCTGTCGTGCACCCAACAACTATTTAAATGATCTTCCAAACTTGACCTCTATTTTGAGAACACAAGCTTGTTCTGTGAAAATAAACGCCGGGAAAACGTCTAGCTTTAGGAGCTGAGACCTCCATTGATTCCTTATAGCATTACGAATCGATAGAGCCTAGAGCTCACACTCCGCCGGCACAAGTTGGCGTAATTTCCTGAATGTCAAATTTTGACAAAATGCAAAATAAATTCACTCACGCTCGAAGTTTTTTAAAAAAAAATTGAGAAAACACATCTGTGGGCTACTACCTTGTATAAACAACGCCACGACCATGCATTATGGTCAGCCACATTTGCTTTTGCCAGTCTGCCTTGTCGACGCAGTGTGCAACTCTGCTCCTGAAGCCTCATCTACTTACAACTCGAGGACAAGAAAAGGAGCGTCACTTGTCTTCCTCAACGCCAGCAGCTCCAGATGTAATTTCAGAGAGTCTATAACTCGAACTAAACATGTTAATTACACCTTAATTACGCAAACTGACGACATGAACATCGTCTGAGTCTTCCTCTTCTGTTGCCTTGGTCTCAACCTCAACAAGCACATTCATTAGGGCTCGGGTTCGCGAGGTGAGACTAGTTCAGCAGGTCAACTACAGCCAGTCTTCCAGCTGGTCCCCAGCAATTTTTGTCTGTAACTGGAAGCGAAGAGAGCCAGGACTACTGCTGGAAGTTAAGTTGTCAGAGCAGACACGAAGATCAGAACGACGCCTCGTCACTTTGAGAACTCAGGAGCTCCTCTGTGCTTGATAGTGTGAGACTAGCTCGACAGACACATCAGAACGACAGCTTCTACAGAACTCAGCTCAGTTTCAAATAATTCTGATTGTCAGCAGCTGGCGTTTCCCATGGCGTATGAACTCTATTTCTACGGCCTTCTTCTTGGACTCGCCGTCTACTTTGTCTTTCGCAGAAAACGGAAAAACTACCCTCCAGGTAAAAAACAATTCAACCATCGTTCCATTTCCATAGACTCGAAGGTCCCCTCAAGCGCAGCCTCGAACCTTTGAATTGAGTTAAGTCATCTCTTGCAGGACCACGAGCTTATCCGCTAGTCGGCAACCTCCTCTCCCTCGGACCCGAGTACCACAAGACCTTTCAGGAACATGCAAAGAAGTATGGACCGATCTCAAGCTTCAAAATGGGACTCGATCAGTAAGTCTAAGCTACACTTTCGCACAGTCTTCACGTGACCTCATCACTCCTCTCCGCTAAAAACGAGTTATTACCACAAATTAAAGCTTTCTTTTAAAATTAGTACTTTCGTCAGATTCTTGTGTTTTTGCCAGAATAGAGGGATTGCTTGACGAATAAGAACTAAACTAGCCGAATCCAAGCAGAGCCAACTTAAAACGTAGCTAAAGGCATCAGCTAGGAACGAACATCATACTGACGAAAATGCTCTTAACATTTTCGAAAGTACTATTTTAAACGTTAGATCAAATTTAGGGAAAATCATTTATTTTGTTGGGAGTTTACTTCGTAGTCCCTTGCTTGAACTGATGGGCTTTCTGATGTTGTGTCTAGGGCTGTGATTCTGCACGACGTGAAGCTCATCAAAGAAGCCTTCAACGACAGTGCTTTCAGTGGGCGGCCGGTCTCGGCCACGACAGAGTGCTTTGCTGGAAAGAGAGATGGTAACTCTGACCCTGACTACGGAGCAGGAACCAATAAAGGTCATGCAAGGGCCCGCAATAGTTGGACTATTCTGTTTTTCAGGAATTTTTCAGGCTGAAGGACGCGTCTGGTCGGAACAACGCCGTTTCGCCCGTCGAACCCTCAAGGACTTTGGCTTCGGGAAGAGAGGCATGGAGTCACTGATCATGGACGAGGTCCAGGAACTCACGGACTGGATCGCAAAACAAAACGGAAAGCCCATCAGCTTGGACGGACGCTTTTATTTGGCCGTGGTCAACGCCATGTGGACCATTGTCACTGGACAGCGCTTCGAGCACGATGACCCGAAACTCTTGCAGATTCTAGTGGAGCTTGACGGGTAAGGAAGGACTGAGCAGAGTTTCCTCGTCCCACACGAACGACAACGACAAGTGACCACGTTGACCGAAATTCGAGTCCACGGTCGCTATTCCGCAGTTTCTTGGACATGAATGCCAGTGAATTTGTTAGCCTATCTGTAGTGAGTAAACTTAAGTACTTGAAACAAAAACTGACGCAGGGCTGGAGGAACTGTTGAGAAGGGCACGATCATGCCTTTTCTGCTTGCACACTACCCGGGAGTTGCGAAGCTGATTCCTGGTCTGAGTGGCTGGGACACGTTGGTCAAGCAGGACCGAAGGCGTCAAGAGCTCTTCCGCAACATAATCCAAGAGCACCAGGCCACTCGAGACCCCGAGCATCCCAGAGACTTCATCGACGTCTATCTCGCAGAAGTCGAGAGCACGACGGACCAAAGCTCGAGCTTCCATGCTTCAACGGCCAGTAAGACACTCAGCCAGTCCAAAGTACTTTCACTTAATTAGATAGTCCTTTGAACATTAGCTGAAAACTAATGCTTTTCAATTGGACATGAACTCCAGCCGAGTCATTGCAGTCAGTGTTGTCGGACTTCTTTTTGGCCGGTGCTGACACGACGGGCGTGACGTTGTACTGGGCAATTCTGTACTTGATCCACAACCCGGAAGTAGAGCAGAAGCTCCATCAACAGTTGGACCGAGTTGTCGGCAACTCCCGCCTCCCTTGCCTCGCAGACAAACCAAAGTAAGTTCCAGAAAACCTCTGACTCACTCATGATGTCTTCTCCATAGTACAAAAGAGCATGTGTGCTACTGATGATTTCTGGACTTGATCCTGTAGTTTGCCGTACGTGGAAGCGTTCAACATGGAAGTTTTGCGCTTTTCGTCCATGATTCCACTCGGAGCTGTGCATCGGACGACGGAAGACGTTCAGTTCCACGGATTCCGAATTCCGAGTGGAACGAAAGTATTTGGGAACGTCTACGCCGTTCACTTCGAGCGGAGCATTTGGGGAGACCCGGAGTCCTTCCGCCCAGAGCGTTTTCTGACTGCGGACGGTCTGAGCGTCCAGAAGAACGAGAACCTGCTTCCGTTCAGCACTGGGAAGCGGGCCTGCATCGCCATCAACTTGACCTATGACCAGCTCTTTCTCTTCATTGCCCGGATCGTCCAGAGATTCGACATTGCTCGACTGCCGAGTGACGTGAAGCCGAGACTGGACCCACGAGTCGGTCAACTCACCGGGACCAGCACACTCGTCCCGCATGCCTTCACTGTTCGAATGCTCGAGCGGAAATGAGCCCTAGGCCTTCTCGGCTTAGAATTGTACAGAAAACAATAATATTAAAATTAGTGAGCAATAATATCACTAGTCCAAAAATGAAAGACCTGAACTTGAAGGAAGGATGAGATAAGCTATCAAATAGAGAACATATATAATGCATAAAAGTCTTGAGTCTCGGCTATCACTCGGAACTCGTGATAATGATTCAATGTGCTCATCCGCTGGCAATTATGCAACTTGTCCGCTCCGCATGAGGCTGAAAGTCAGCGAGAGATGCAGAGTGCTAGGCATGGGAGTAGTCAGGTCAGGTCAGGACTCAGGATAGGCTGAAGCCATCTAATTAAGAGCTCAGCGTTCGAGATTACTCTTAAGACTCATCATTGAGTCGAGCTCTGGAAACTGTTTGTGTAATTGTGGTTAGTTCTTCTATTAATTTCATGCTAGTAATTCCTCGTCTCTGCTTCAGCAGATGCATGTTCTCAACTGCTTCCAAGTACATGGCTGAAACTCATTTCGTGTCCGTACTTTGATTACTAAGTTCTGGAGCTCAGCCTGAGCTTCAGTAATTAATAAGTCTGTCGTAGCATTATCATCAAAGTTTGTAATTTACTTTTTATCTGTCTTGTGGCCTGGGCAGCACTTGCTCATTCGTCATTCTGCATTAGTTCATTTATCTCAGAACTTTAACTCATGTGAACGCAGGAACGCATGATGAATAATAAATTGGAAAGGTAGTCGGATGATCTCTTGAGCTGCTGTCTCATCATGGACTTGACTGCAGAGTCAAGTCAAGTGTGGTTGGATGATAGCAAGAAACCACAAGATTACTCAAGACTTGAAGAGACCCTTTTCCAAAGTCAAGCAATCTCTGCGGTTGATGGTCTACAAGGAGATTGATTTGACTAGTAGCCTCAAGGAACCTTGAGGCTACCACAATGCTTTATCTCAAAAGTCTGAGCCTTATAACTTAAAAGGAAACAATGATCACTGAATTAGATCTGTCTGTGCCTTTCACGTCGTGTCCAGCTCGTGACTTGGGAAAGCGGAAGCGGATACCTCTGCAAGAAGCTCAAAGGCTCTTCACCTACCTTCGCCGAGTCGTCCTGTTACCTACCTGCTATCTCATCCAAGTCTGTCACGGCTCACTGAAGCCAGTGAGTAGCTGAATTCAGCTATCCACTTTCTCAAATTAAAAGCACGCCTTAATAGTGGGCTCAAATAATTCCTAGCTCGGCTACAGTAGTGGTACGCAACGTCCACGAACACGTTATTTCATGTCCACATATCAACTTCAGCCTCGTCAGTGGCCCTGCTGCAACTCGCCAACTAGGCAAGAGGGGTTCCGGTCCACTGCTTTCATGCTCAACATGTCCGCAGAATAAAGCATTTGTGTTTCAGCGATCAACGTCTGCAGTTGAAACGTTAGCGGGCAAGCTAGTAACTTGACAGGCCTCGGCAAGCGGAATGCAAGTACTAAATACTTCCATGTTCCATCCCTTCTTGTCATGGAAAGTTATGCTTTAAAGTCCGCTGTCTTCTTTACGACATGCTGCTGCTCATAATGCTGCCAATATAAATTTCGCTATTTCTGACAGCGCCAAGTATGCACTGTATGACAGATACACTAAAAAGTTTTTTTTTTTACATCGAGTTAGCCATTTCACGTCGCGGACCTGGAAGTGAGTAATGTACTCACTTCACAGTGCTATTGTGCACTGAGTGCATTGACCAAGGTCAGGCCAAGGTTTCAGTATGACGTCTTCGTTCACGTTTTCGGAGAAAAACTCATAATATTTGGCCAGTTTTAGCGTCGAAATAAACGATAACGATAAATAGTTTTGAGTTTTAAGTAGTTTTTATTATACAAATACTCAGATTCTACGAAATTTCTGTTTCCAGAGTAGTAGTGAACTGTGGGATGATATATGAACTTAAACTATGCTTACATGAACATAAAACTTTTGAATAGTCGGATCAGAACATTTCAATAGAACAGAGTGCTTGGTAAGAGCTAAGAGCACATGCAACCAACAAGCGCTGAACTCGCAGAAGCCACGTTTAGTACAGACAAGCTCCAATTGCTGCTGGCCTGTTTGAAATAAGCGACTCGCAATTGGTCGCAAAGGAGTTCAACTCTACAGTTACAGTTTGAGCTGGAGTACCCCGTTGAATTCATCACTTAGTTACCTTTGTTTAGGCTATTCCAGCTATATGAACTTTCAAGCGCCATAACTTCCGTGCGCGGGACTCGATCAAGCTCTAATTTTGTCAGTGCGCTAATTACAGCTTGTACACTGGCTGTGCAAAATTAGAGCGCAAATACTAATTTGAGAAAGTGGAAAGCTGACTTCAGGAAGGGGCTTTTCTAGGTAGTACAAGAAATCGGATCTGGGGAGGCTTTGAATTCCAAAATATTAAAAACGGACGTTTTTACGCTTGCTTTTTTTAAAATGAAAATAAATTTTAAAAAAAAATCTGAGTTTTTAAGATGTTGAAAAGAGAGCTTCTCAACATGCAGACACGATTCTAAAGTCAATTTCGGGCGCTAGACGCGAGAAACATTTCCGACTTTGGTTTTTTTTTAACAGAAAAAGATAATTTTTAAAGCGAATTATTGACTTTCAAAAGAGGAAAATGTGCTCAATTTAAGGACACGTTTCAATCCGTGGCCTTTTGAATTTCCCATTTGAAATCTAGAGCAAATTTGGTCGGTCTGGGGCATGGATGCTTGAGCCATCAGCCTTATACCTTATAAGCCCTGTTCATAAATAGATCCGCCCTTGGCTTCAGTGAACCATCCTGTCGTCACAGATCCGATATCTCCGATCCCTGAAGACTACCTACCTGTGAGACAGCCGTAAAACGGATTAAGGCCAAATAGGGCAGAGCTGTAAATAGGCCCAACTCTTTCGCTTACACCTGTCAGTTCGAGCGAGGAAGTCGTCAAACAAAAAAGCTAGGATATTGTCATTCCGTCTCGGCCATGTCAAGTAAACAATTTTTTTTTAAAAAATTAGATCTCTTCAAGTCATCGCTTTGAGAAAGTAGGACTAAAACTTGAGCGGAAGACAATTTGGTCGCCGACTTGAGATCTGCCCTCGAACCACGTTCAAGTAGCAGAATTGCCTGAGCTTCAGTTCCAAGGTGCCGATAGCTGTTTTGTGATTCCAAGATGGTTTGGGAGTTTTTGGGAAAAGTGAATGAGAAGATTGTGAGCAAGCTGGCGGAGCTGTCGACTCGCTCGACGTTGTTCCACGTGATCGGCGTGCTCTACTCCCTCTGCCTCACCAAGTCAAAGGGAAAAGAAATGAGGGCAAGGTCAGGGACTTTTCGACTCTTGTCTCAAGCTCAGTCTTGAACTACTAAATATGTAGATACTAATATTATGCTTTATTGCTGGGCTCTTCTCCTTTGTTTTGTTCAGATTGATGGCTGAAAGCTTTGCTCTCTACATGCCCTTCATGGAGAAAAACATGACGGCCATTAAAAAGACCGTTTTCAGCACGATCCAAGCCCACACAACGCCTGGAAAGCCATATCGAGTTCTAGAACTCGGAGCTGGAGCAGGTGAGCCAATTTAGAGCTTTTAAATTCTGGACGCTGTGTGTCTTTGCTCGAACAAAGGACACTCTGCTCCGCATTGAGCCCAATTCTATGTAATACTATATATGAGCACTTGCAGGAAACAATCTGGAGCACTATCCATCTGGAACAGAGCTCACGGTCGTGGACCCGAATACGCACTTCAAAGAGCACTTGCTCCAAAACTTGAAAGAGGTAACGCTGATGCTCCGTCTCCGTTGAACAACTTTTAGAAAGCACCTCGCTCCTCTGACAATTGAGCCTAATCGGACACCTGTCCTTTTTAGTATCCTCAGATCCGCTTTGTGGAGTTTATTCCGGGCTATGGAGAAGACTTGTCTGAGATTGAGAGTGGCTCAATGGATGCCGTCGTGACGTCGAGCGTCCAGTGCAGCGTCTCCAACATCCAACAAGTCCTCAAGGAAATCCACAGAGT
>VNWX01002928.1:0-11092 GCA_009869905.1 Ceratophysella communis | reverse complement strand
CGGCAGGTTTGAGCATCTCTCATGTCGACCAAGTTATCTGACAGTTGTTTCTGGAAAACCCTTCTGGTGGTAAAAGGAAAAACTCTATACACGGATGTTGGGCGACAACGGAACCCTAAACGGCCCATACGAGATTCACTGACCCATTTAAGAGCTCGCGGAACTCGGTTAAGGTCCAGTTGACACGTATAAGTGCAATGACAGACGATTAGCATTACCCGAGGATGACCTGGCCTAACCCGTATCGGCCGGAGGTTGTCTGTCACCCATCCCCATATCTACCTATAGCTTACTGATCGAAAAATTCCAAACCTTCAATTACGCTATTGTTTTAATCTGGAGTCCTAAAATACGTCCTTTCACCGCAGATGCTAGAACACAACTGAAGGCTCTGTGCTAAACGCATACCCTTGCCTTGTATGCACCTATTGTTTTAAACACATTACTATATTGAAAATTTCATGCGGCGGAGAGCAGTATCCGAGCACGTCCGTTCCCGTCGAGTTCCAAACGCCAAATGATGGGCACTATTGTCCTAAACAAATTTTGCGTCTCGGAGCGTGACCTGAACACGTCTGCTCCCTTCGAGCTCTAGACTCTGACTGACAGGAATTATTAAAAAGGCATTGCAGATTGCAGCTTGATCATTGATCATGCGCATATCAAACCATACATCGCTACACCTATATCCCGCTGTATTCATATCATTGTGATGTATCGCTATACCTATATCCCGCTATATCCATATACTGATATCTATATATCGCTGTGCCTATATCTACCTATATCCATATACTGATATATTCAAATATCGCTATACCTACCAATATTTCGTTATATACATATACTGATATATCCATATATCGCTGTACCTATATATCTAGCTATATCCATATATATACTATATACTGATATTATCCATATATCGCTATACCAACTATATCCCAGTATATCCATATACTGGTATAGGTATCCATATACCATATATCGCTATACCTATATCCTGCTATTTCCTCCTATATCTATCCATACCCTGATAGATATATTCGCTGATGTAGTAGGTATCCATATTTCGCTAACTATATCCTGCTTTATCCATGTATTTATATCGCTATACGTAGATTTATCCTGCCGTATATCCACATGTATATCTTTGCTCGATATCTTAGTCACCCACCAGCCACCACCAGTACCAAGTTTTGTACATTAAATTATTTATATTATTATTATTAAACTATTTTGTACATTAAATTGGTAATTTTCTACCATGCCGAATTACCATTTCTGATCCAGCCGCTAATTTAATTTCCTGGTGAATTCGGAGTTTGGGCTGGGAGGGGAGGAGGGGATGGATGGGATGGGAGTATCTATCAGAGTAACACTTTATTTCAGTTTCAGCTACTCCCCTCCCCGCACTCTGTTGAACAGGTATGTGAAAAGTGAAAGTCAGGAGAAAGCATTTACGTGTACGGGATGGACGGATTCGCTAATCTCTCATGCTCCCGCGACCTTCCGACCAATTTCAATTAAACACGTAGCATGTAGACGGTTTAGGTATTCTTGTAATTTATAGCTTATCGAATGTTAAGAAATGCAAGGTAGAAGCGGGAAGCGAATGAAAATGAACCAACAAAATTCCGCTATTATTAACAGCTTCAGCACCATATACCGTTCTCGATTTTACTGCACCAGACCAGAGTATAATGTACGGCAGAATGGGCCTGGTATCCGGATTCGGGATGTGAATGAAATAACAATATAATGCAGATTCTAAAAATGAGTATTTCAACTGCATCGCCGACTTGCGTTCTACGTTCTACACTCTTTTGTATTGAAGTGTGTCCTAGTCGAAAGTGAGCAGAATGGAAGCCCGATATTTTCTCATTCTTTTCTAACCATTTTCTGCCACACCTTTTATGAGCAAAAACGTACTCGGAAATCCGACTAAACAACCATATAATCCGTTTCCGTTCGGATATAAGAATCTGATAATATATTGTCCTATTATGTGATGAATCAAGAAGTTCGCATTATATGTTTGGACTGGCTATTACGAATTACGAGAGCAACTCAACGGCAAGTAATGATTTATGCAGGATGCATGAGATAGCAGCGGTTACCGTCCCAGTTAACACATCAATAGAAAGAGAATGAGTTCGTTCCATTTTTCGGATTTATTCCGATGTTTGAATGACGCCTTGAAGAAACAATGTTTGTGCCATCATCCCGATCCCGATTCTTTCTGGCTGCCTGCCAATTGAAGCTAAATGAGGTAGGAGGTTGGTGCTGGTTCGAAGGTATTTCTGCGTCCCAAAAGGAGCTCGAGGGAACAGCGTTTTAGAAATATGCGGATTTCGGGGACGGAAACCCGTCGTACTTCTACGTAGAACTGCCAATATTACTAAAGCAACCTCGGGTTCTAAAAATAAGATCCGAGCCGAAGAGCGGATCTCCTAAAAGCAGAGCACTTATTTTTAGCCCTTGCCCTCTTCTAGAAGAGCATCTTTCCACAACGTCTCGAGTCTTTCTCCTGCACACATTGGACACTCCTCTCACTTTAATCTTCTTCTCCTTCAGCAAAAATGGTGAGCTACGCTTTAGAACAATACTTAATTTTTGTTAAAATATTTACAGTTCTATTGTTTGCACCTGAATTTTAAGATCCTATTTCATTCTGAAGAATTTAGAATTGGGATTAATTAGAGTTCTTTTTCTGAAATTTACAGGCTTCCGACCTGTCGGCCAGAGATATTGAGCGTGAGTAGCGATTCTTCGCCCATAATTACTTCGGAAGATATTTCAACCCTTGGAAATTAATTATAATTTTCTGAATTACAGGAGCCAAGTTTGCATTTTCCATCTACGACTTTGAGGGCAAGGACCAGATTGACGCCTACAACATTGGAGATGTTCTCCGAGCTCTCGGTTGCACGCCCACGCTCAAACTTGTGGAAAAAATGGGCGGAACCAAGAAGAAGAGTAAGTTCGGATCGGATAATTTCCGCCGATCCGTTTGGCTAAATTCCGTCTTAACGATCAAAATTTGGCTTGACTTGTAGACGAGAAGAAGTTGAAAGTAGAGGAGTTCCTTCCCATCTTCTCTCAAGTCAAGAAGGACAAGGATGTTGGCAACATTGATGATTACATGGAATGCCTCAAATTGTACGACAAGGCCGGAGACGGAAAAATGATGTTTGCTGAGTTGAACCACGTTTTGCAGTCACTCGGTGAGTCAGAATACAGGCTCAAAACGCGTAATTCTTGAAAGCTTCCGGTATCAGTATCCCTAACTCGATATATATAATTTCAGGAGAAAAACTGGAGAAAGACGAAGCTGAAGCAATCCTGAAGGACTGTGCCGACCCGGAAGATGAGGATGGCTTCTTTCCATATGCTCGTAAGTATTGCATAAGGCGATTTCCGGTCGGAATTCTGACTTCGAATCTATCCATTACGCTAATTGTGATTTTCTTTTTTGTTAGCCTTCTTGAAACGATTGATGGCGGGGCCCTTTCCAGAATCGGATTGAGTTCTCAGCTAGCATTTGTTATTCATCCCAACCAATTTTACTTATTTGGATCTAAAACGTGCCTATCTATATTCACACTTCACTTCCATACATTTTGACTTTTAAATTAATTGAATGTAAATAAAAATTGGGAAAAATTAAAATCTCATGCCGAAATAAATACGTACGATAGGATAAGACTCAGCCGCAATTTCCTCAGTTACTTATTTATATAGAAAACATTTTGAATGTGTATCGGGAATAGGTTTTCATTGAGACGCGCAATCATTACGAATCACGAATATATCATATATCTTTAAATAAAAAGCATGTGGTTCGACCACAGGTTTTCCATTTTCATTGTACCAGGTTCGCTGATTCGCTGTGGTTAAATCAAGTCCACTAAACTTTTGCGCAATTAAAAATGACAGAGCATTTCAGGCAAACCAATCTTCATAGTCATGGCAATGGCAAGATCGCAAGAAGTTGGAAGAAAAGTATGCCGCCAGTCCATTTGCTAAGCAAAGTCAAACATTAATGCGGTATGCGTGATATTTACTGCGTGACGGCTGAAGAGACATCTAATTTGTCTAGCGAATTATTGAATGACCATTTTACTTGTTCAGTAATTCCATGTACCTACCTGTTTCATTTTACAACTCAATATTCACGTGGATTTGCTTGATATATACAACTGTACATGGTTAATCACTGAACTCTCAAGTTACTCGACAGGTCTACGAATCTAATTTTAGAAGTAATTTTGGGCTTGTACATAAATTTGATCTAATTGGTTTACTTCTTGGCCCATTCCTCCTTCTCCTGAAATTCTCGCTTGACTTCTGAGAGGTAAGGATCCAAGTAGTAGTCATCCTAACGGTAAAATAGGAAGAATTGCATTTAGATTCCCAGTTTAAAGCACAAAGCAAATCCGTTTGAGAATTGTTAGTGAAACTCACTTGTTCATAGGTCATCCATTCATCCTTAGGTAAGACGGTTTTCGTCATTGAAAGATGCAACGCACGGGTAATTCTGTAGTTGCGTTCATCAATAACATGACTGGGCAGTCGACGAATAGCCTCAGCCACTTCAGGAGTTTCATAAAAGCAATCATGGATCTTTAGACCTGCAATAAAATATATTTTAAAGACCGCCTGAAGATAATAAGTCTACCTTGAGTCCAAAATATAAAAATTGGTAGGAAACCTAAGCAAATGTGTTCGGAAGCAAAGTTTCGTCAATAAACAAGAAAATTTGGAAGTCAAATTCTTTAAATTCGATATTATTTAAAATGTTCGTAAGTTTTATACGGATGCAGTTGCAAATATTTTATTTCTGCCTTACCATATTGGTTGAATCCGGATTTATTATAGGCCCAACGACGGAAGTTTGCTAGAATCAATAAAGTACGAGCCCATTAGCTGCAATTTGCGTTGCGTTAAATCATAAATTGTTAAGATTGTCAGTGTCCGTATGCGTGGTCTCAAGTCAAATTCGAATTGCTTTGCCGATGCGATGTCATGACACTTCTATAACAATACAGCCTCTGCACTGCATATTTATGTGAACATATAGTAGTGGTAGGTTAAAGGTTAAAGACAAGTGTAAAGTGTAGGTCATAGACAAAATAAAATTTGTTCTGGTTTTGAAGTTCACAAATAAGTACTTACCCATGAAGCTGGATGTTGCCTGCTTCCCAGCCATTGCTCTTCAACGGAAACCGGACGTCTGCTGTAGCACTTCCTTAGTACCTGACTGATGAGATTAAAACTTAATTTTCGTTTTTAGAAATTGTAGGTTTAGATTTTATAAAGATTATTGAATTGAAATTGAAACCTCTCTTCTTTTTCGCCCATCCAAGAATGTAAAAGTTTGAGCTGACGCGGTACACAACGAACAAGTACTCACGCGGTGCTTCGAAAAATGTGCCCATCCTAGCTAATAGACTCCTTGACAACACAGCAGCATGGCGTTTCGCGAATGCATGCGCGGCGTCGTCTGACTCCATTCTGCTACCTATTTTACGAAATGTCAAAAATCAAAAATCCGACCAGATGTATTGGGTTATTTATGGATTTTATATGGGCTAAACTAGTAGCTATCAAGAGAGTAAGAGCTATCATTTACCAGAAATAAGTAATATGGCTTTCACATTTTACGAGATTGCTTACCCTGTCTGTATTCGGGATGCTATCCCGTTTTATTCATTTCTTAGAAATATATCATATAAAAATGAAAACAAAACTTTGACAAAAGAAAATCTAAAACACTTCGAATTCGTGTGATGGGATGACTTCTACTTTCTACAGATGATTCTCCTCACCTACCTGAATGTAAATCAATTTCGGAAACAGAAACGAATTTAGTACATATAGTTGAGAGAATCAAGAACATGCGACGAATAATTACAAATTACAACTTGTAGTTAATAGGAAGAAATTGAAATTACAATGAATCAAATTAATTAAAAGCTAAAACTTGTACATTACCGGACCTGAAAAACGAGATAGGAACAGAATTACTTTACAATCGACGACGGAGCGAGTGAATTAAAATATCTAATGCAGTCGTCTTACGCCGTTGCGAAAGATTTTTTTTAATTCAAGCAGCACAACAGATTAGTGGGATATGTTGCTGTTGTTTCTGTTTCTGCACCTGCACTACCAATACCAAATCAATTAACATGCAGTGAGATCAGGGCCACTTGGGGAGCTTTGCAATACGGGCGCGTTCTTCAGCTGTTTGGTCCCTCACGATCATGATCAGATGTCCAAAGCCACAAGCAACTTCATTGACATGAATTCCTTCCAATGGTTTCACTTCTTGTGGCGTAGTTGAAGATTTAGGCCGATTTTCACCGTAGCCAAGTTCTCCGTAAGTTGGTGATGGTCCCCAGGTGATTAGACTCTCATCAGCAGCAATGACGATGCTCTTGTTACAGCATCCAATACTGCGTACATTCCAACCACAAAGATCTTGCAAGGGCTTTGGGTACATTGTAGCTTCACCGGCACTCTTCGTCTGACCCCAGAAGTAGAGCATTTTGTTTCCGTCCGATGCTAAGCAGAATGTACTTCCCGCTGCAATTTTCTTCACGTTCACTTTCATGTTTTCCAAAGACTTTATAAGACGAGGCTGCTGTTCATCTTTTGTTTCGCTATGACCTAATCTGCCATAGCCAGCGAATCCCCAGGTAAAAATCCTGCCGCTTGTGTCCAGTGCAATCGTGTGATTTAGTCCGCATTTGATGTCAGAAATGATAACGTCCTTCACCGCAGTGGACGCGTTTCTATTCTTTTCAACAAATGAAGTAATCTTTCTGGGAGTGTACTCGCAGTTAAACGTCACTTTTCCAGCACGCTCCAAGAATTTGCCATCCGTATTATGACCTGCGTGTTAGAATTGAGTTATTCAGCCTGTTTCAGAAATACGATAGAAATAGTTGTTGTAAATAAATACTGATAACAGACATACCCAATTGACCATACTCTGGATTTCCAAATGCGTACAACCCACCGCTGATATCCAATATCATGCTAAACTCTCCTCCACAAGCCATCTTCACAATTGGCTTTCCCTTGTAGTCAATCTGTGAAAGGGAAAGGAAACATTAAACAATATTAGCATTATATGACATTAGGAGTTTAGTGCAAACGTAATGGTAATGGTCTAAATAACACTGTTAATAATGGTCTAAAGAAAGCCAGTCTGACCGGCGACAGCGTACAGGTATCTGCTACCTGCTTAACCGATTATTACAAACATAACACAAAATATATGGCACAAGTAGTTAATTTAATGAAACTCAAGCTTTACCTAATACAATACTGCTACTCTTGACCGTAACCCGTAACCGTTACTATATTTAAAAGAATGTAATTATGTATTACCTTGACTGGGGTTAGGGCATTCTTCGCTTTGTTGCCTTGTCCCAGTTGACCCATTTTGTTGTCTCCACAGGAGTAAACGATTCCTTTATCCGTGAGGAAGAGGGTGTGATTCTTTCCAATCGCCACTTGGACAATATTGAGCTCTTCCACTCCAGCCACAACAGTTGGCACGTAACGTGTGTCCGTGTCTCCCTGGCCCAGCTGTCCGAATTCGTTTCGACCCCATGTCATAACCTGACCTTCTTCCGTAATAAGTGCCGAATGGCAAGCTGAACAGGAGCTCGCAATAGTACTAACACGAATCTTCTCTCTCCAAACATGTGGACCCCAAAGGTTAGAAACAGTTACACCAGGCGGTGGTGCTTTGGCTCCTTTTGGTAACTGGGAACGACCAACTAAATCCCAATGCGTAGCTCCACAGACAACGAGCAGACCAGCGTCTGGGGATCTCTCGGGCTCTTCTTCAACTTCAATAACCACCTGTACGAAAAACGAGAATTAAATATGTAAATCTAAATTTAATCCAATGCCTTGAAGCAACAACAATGTCTATAGTACCTTTTCTTCGTGCCTTCGTTTCGGCTCCGTTCTTGGTGTCCACTTTCTTATCGGCTCCATTCGTCCCTTCAGCCTTATCGTCAGAATCAGGGTCAGCAGAGCCTTCAGATACCTTCCTCTTCTTTGAATCCACTTCCGCCGGCTCAGGTTCTTGAACGTCTTCCAATTCCTTGCCAGCTCGCTTGGTCGCCTGTTGAGCTCCACTCTCAATGTCAGCCATTACTTGATCTTCTTAAGGAAATGCTTTTGGACTGATTGATTGATGTTCAATGAGTAACTGCAAAGAAGTAGTAAATATTATTTCTTCAAATTAGTTGAGATTTGATAACGATATCCGCCACAAGATTGGCATGCTAAATGCCAACAGCTAAGCTGACAGCCGCGAATACCTCCACAAGAAGACGCATTTCCAATGTTATAAATGTAACTAACCATCAAATATCTCGGGAGATGATAGCTGCTAATTTCAGCAGCGACTACAATTACAATGCATAGTACTAGTACATGGATAAATATAAATGGTAAATGTTATATATCTACACATTATTGGCATCTGACAAATCATTATGTACATGAGTACCTAAGTACGGCATTTAAAAAGCGCGCCAGTAGATAACGTCAAAATTGACAGATACTAATTTTAGAAAGTCTGAAACAGCGGCGCGGGTTTCTGCCTGTCAGCTGATTGACGCCCACCGCAGGTCAACGGCGGTATTGTCTATGCTGATGTGAAACTACTTGTGACAATTACCTGAATCGGACGGCGGTTTTTGCTTCTGACGGATGACGAACGGTGATGTAATGCAGCTGTGCTTCTGAGAAACTCTTGTTCTGGCTTGGTGCTGCTGCTATGCTGTGGAGAATAGAATAGGGTGGTTCGTAAAAAAATGCATGACGCTACTCGTCTGCTTACAACAACGACGACGGGTGCCTCCTCCTCCGCCGGTCCGACCGAAGCGAAGCGTTTCTTTTGTCTGGTCTTCGGTCGGTCCCCGATTTTTCTCCGCTGCATAGAGCATATCTCCCTGGGAACGAACGCCGCATCATGTATGACTTATCGCATCACGCATCATGCATCGCCAATGTAAAAGGTCCCTGCTCTGGTACAACAAAGCTTTGTTGCCTGTTGTTTGAAGACGCCTTGTCAAAAGCTTCAAACAATAGTGTTGTCGTCGCCTTCTTCCGGTGGGGTTATTCCTCTAGAATTTTTAGGCAATCCTACTCTGCTACTTGTACATAGTAATACATACATTATGTCCTCCTATGTCTATGTTCATGTCATCATGTCATGCGACCTGCTGTAGTAGCACCATAGTCCGCGTGCCGGCAGTGTGTAAGGGTGATAATGATAATTGCCTTATCTGGTGAGTATTTAAAATCATGGGGCGGATAAAATTTACTGACGTCCGACGCCAAAACTCTTAACTCTTATAAAGTCAGATCATGAACTTTGAAACAGTGATCGTGAAATCGTGAATCGCGGGATTATTTTAGAGCTCATTCTGATTATGGATTCATAGCCTACACTTGTACACAGTCATTTTCTCCATTATCCATTATGAATTACGAATCCTTTTCATAAGCAGGTTATGCTTATGCACTTTTAAAGTTTTATTAAACTTATTTATATCTTGGTCTTGGCGCACTTAAGATTTTAAGATCAGTAAGTACAGTATTCAAGTCACCCTTGGGCAAAAACCTCGTTGAGCACTCGGTGCAACTGTGCTTATTTCCAAGGTCATTGGTAGATATAAAGCGTGTCGGTTCGGTATCGGTAAAGGGATCAGGTATCAGGTCAGGAATCAGGAATCCAGGATCAGAGTCTAACTTGAGCCACGTTAGGGTTTACGTTTGTCACACTTGTCACAGGCATAGATAAGGTCTCTCTCCCGTGTGTGTCCTCAAATAGACATGTAAAATAGGTTTTAATAATAATTTTTAAAATAGGTGCATAGCTCTTCCGGATAACTTGATTTAAGCTGTAAATTATGAAAAGGTATGAGTATTCTAAATCCTAATTGGAGCCTGGTCTTTGCACCGGAAATAATGGCGTCTATTCGGAGGATTTGAATGGCGAAACTTCAACACGTATCTTGCCGTTTCCAGACGGTCCACTCCGGGCACTCATCGTGTCTGCTTCGGAATAACTGTCACCTCTCATAGTTGACATTATGCTAAACTTCCTTCTGGAATCAACGCTGAGCTTGAATCCAAACAATTTTTCTGCTTCCGGAATGTTGACCAAACTGCTAAACTCCAGCTCCGTAAAAATCCGCTTCGTGTCTTTGTCCAGCAGTGGGAGCAACTTCGGATTCGGATTCCAGACATCTTCATGGTTGTTTTCCCTTTTGTTTTCTGTCTCGTCGACGTAGGCGTACGAATTCTTTTTCTTGCTTAAGTTTGAAAAAAGGAGTTTATTCCAATCCAGAGCTGGAAACTGGAAAAATTAAAAGAATACGCGTTTAACTAGTTAAAAACTTTCCTGCTCTTGCTTTCACCGGAAGTCATCTCTCATGCTAGGTACTTCCAGACATGAAATTTGAAAGAAATGACCAACCTTTTCTTGAATACTATTGATTCGGACCGTGCTCAACGCTTTGGATTTGGCATAAATATCCTCATTGATCGATGTTAAGGCCGGGTTAATTAGAACCTGGATCGTCTATAAAAAATACCAAATTTAGTTTTAGATTCTAAGGCATTTTTATATTTCAAAATTCTGCAATTTACCTTATCAACCCAAACCAGCAGGGCAACGGTTCTCTTGTGGAATGCTTCATAACAGCTTTTGGCATGCTGCCTTCTTTCTTCACTTTTAAGGTCAATGAAGAGGTAGGCCATTGCCTGTTTTTTTATTAAAATTGTCATGAATTGTTGTACATGAGGTTTCCTAAGACCTGATTAATTTTTTGACAAACCTTGTGAAGGGTAGCGCGTTCAGCGTCGGTGCAATACGGAAGATACCCTAAATGGAATTTAATATTTTCCAATGACTGCCAAATTACGACTAGTCCATCTCTGATTTCCTCTCCGATTTGATACTGTTCTTCAACAAGGGCTTCCTTTCTTTGCTCCTCCCTTTTCAAATTCAGGAAAATTGATTAAGCATTTGAAGCATAGGAAAGAATCGATTTAA
>VNWX01002927.1:0-11094 GCA_009869905.1 Ceratophysella communis | reverse complement strand
TTTTCCCAACTTCAGCTGAACCCAATACTAAAATAGACTTTCCTGGCGGCAATTTACTATTTGTATTAGAACGAACTTGTGCTAAAATTTGGGACCTGTGGACAGAGGATAAACATATAACTTATATTAGTTCGATAGTGTTGAGTAATATAAAGTTCTTATGAAATACACTTACTGCCTACTTACTTTTGTACTTTAGAAGTACTTATTTAAATTACTTACCAAACATTTTCAGAAGTGCTTGAACTTGGACCATCTCGAGCACCAGCATTATTTGTTCCAGTACTAGTTAACAATCTCCGAGTCATTGCAATTAAATTTTATACTCAGATTTTAACTAGTTAACTATGTGCTTATTAACAACTTTCGGTGGTAGTTTGTACTTGCTCGTCAATGGGTTGTGTCAGCTGCTGTTTATGTGTAGGTATGTTGTACTTTGAAATGTGTATGACTCACCCAGAAGAGGTTTGAATGAATAATTATTTGACCCAGCTATCAGATTTTCTGAAAAAGGAATTATTTGCTCCGAAGCGCCAAAACCCGCCAATCGCAGCACCTAGCAGCTGTGGCTAATCTGCTGACCAAACTCACTTCAGACTCAAGATTACCTACACCGTTAAATGTGTTGCTGCAATCTGCAATGCGATAACACTCAAACGTAGGTAATACATACTCCGGTCCAATATTTTTGGCCCGAAATCATAATTCGGGTGAAATCGTAAACCTCACACCTGACTCGAGAATTTTAAATTTCTGGCTAAATCGTTAACTGGCCTAATATAATATTTGAATTTCGGGACAAATATCGAAGGTCATGCATAATAGTGAAGCCGTTTTTGTATTTGTACACGTGTATCTGTAAATCTGCTCTTGAAACGGATTATCGGAAATGAGGTTTTAGAACTTATAACTGCTTCCAGCAATAGTACTTAGAGGAGTGTATAGGATAATCGGATGAACAAAGCAGTAGCTTACTGTAAATATATACGCCCAATAATCTTTAATACAATTTCACTACAATTACCTGAGTTGCCCTTCACACGGCATAGTTATATGCTATTTCCAGTTTCTGGAACTGTGATTTACAGCATTTGTACTATCGCCAGAGAAATCAGGACGCTTTCAAAAAAACATATCCGGTAGATAGGATATTAGATTATGATTAATAATGATATGCCTTATAACAGGAGCATATACACTAAAAACCGGAATTTTTACAATGTTTTTTTTTAAAACCTCTTACATAATTGATATTTACTGATGCAAGCTGGAATCTTAAAAATCAGAAAGTCAAACGGGCATGCAAATTAATTTATTTCTTTCCAGGTAAGACACGGGCTAGAGCGGACGAGATACCAAGATTAGATTTAAGGTACTTTGAATTATTTAACTTTCCCTTAAATTACAAACAAAGCTTTGACGCCTGTTCAATTCAAAACCCAGGTATGTCAGCTAAAATAAAGTATATACATTTTAAAATGAATTAGTCTAAATGCCGTGTTTTCCTACAAATAAAAATACCGTAGATAACAAATAAATTCTGCCAGGCCTCCGCTATTGCATTAGTAATATATATTTATAAGAGTATCAGGAAATATCCCTTTTTATTTTAATGCGATTTAGGGAAAATCGAATCGCAGTTACGAAAAAGTATTTTATAAAATTTTAATATTATCATATCGTTTTCATTCATATATTAAACGTAATACACACTCTTCACATTAGATATTCAACCCATCTTCCCGATTAGATCGGTATTGCAAAATTCAAATTTATTTCACACGAAATGAAACTTTTTCATCCTACATATAAGGTAGTTTTCGTTTAAACTATTGATTTAAATAGGCTACGCAAATTCCACCCATCAGAAAAAACTGAAGATAATAGTTTTAGAATTTATTGTCGCATTAGAAATTTAATTTATAAATTGAAATATTTATACTGTAACTAAAATGGTGCAATGGCGTTTTCAAGTTGAACTTGAAATGCATGAACCTGAAGTTAAACAGGAATGATTCATGGCTAGAATTATTACACACGTGTTTACATCTAAATATACCCAATAGGACTTGGAGATATTTGACCCTTGCCTTGTTTTAGCGTGAAGGTAAGGGTAAGCAGCTGAACTTGTGATTTAAGTTTAAACTTAAATTATGGTCTCACCTTAGAATAACTATTACAGTTACTATATATAATTGTTGACCCTTGTTCTTGATCATTGCCAAGAACTTAAACCGGTTACGAGGTCTGATTTTTATGGAGTTGATATCATATATAATTTGCATTTTGTTGTCTATCAGGAATAATGTATCGCAATTTGTTTTGTATGCAGAGACCAGCTAAGCGTTTTGTTTCCGTGACGGCTTCTCGCGTTGTTGGCTCAGATAAAATTTCAAGGAAATCTCAGGCTCTTGAAACCTAATTTCACATGGACCATGGTCAAGGCTTGTAGTGCAGACTTGAGATTCAGGTAAAGAAATTCATCTGCTACCTGACTACAGTTATGATTCATGATCTGGTGTATATTTATTGAAAAAATATATGCAACATAGTGGCATTACGGGCTACATGGATAACTGCTATCCAATTACTAGGTATTCTACATCCTAGTTACACAGAATTTCTTTTTTTTTGCACGAAAAGACTCCAAGCATCTTTTATTTAGTTAATTTCTGTAACATTGAACTCACACGTGAATATAAAAGATTGGCATGTTAAGCTTTACTTTTTTGATTTAATGGAACTTATTTTAGTCAGCCGATAGCTCTAGCGGTGTGTGCAGAGCAAAGCCTGCAGCGTGCGGGTTACGGGTGTGCTGCTGGGTAGCCGTAGGAGTGGGTTTAACAAAATTGTCATATTTTTGACATTGTGTTAGGCTTTTTCTGAAATAATCCAAATCACCTGTAAAGGTATAAAATATTTCGTATTGTTAATCTTGATTTGTATAAAATAAGGTTTATTTATAGACAATAAAAAGGATTTAGTTTTATTCCGATATTTTTAAAACTTTTTTTAAAATTTAATTTATGCTTTATTGCTAAAATTTTCACGCAGTGTTTCTAATTCTTATTATTTTTACCTTTAGAACTAAAAAACGACCCGGAAATGCATCCCATCCAAGAACCCAAATCAATTGCTGCTAGAGAGAGTCCAAACATAATATCAAGTCTCAACAATAATTCATCAGAAATTTCCAAGTTCTTTAATGGGCGCTCAATTTTCATTACGGGTGCGACGGGTTTTATTGGCAAGGCTCTATTGGAAAAGCTACTACGATGCTGCCCCACGCTGAATACCATATATATCTTGGTACGACCTAAAAAGGACGCAGATGTTCAATCCAGAATTCCTAAGTTGCTGGAAGATCCAATTTTCGACACGTTAAAAATGACTAACCCAAAAAGTCTGCAGAAAATCGTTGCGGTACGAGGGGACATTGGACTTCCGTGCTTAGGTCTATCAATCGAAGATATTCAGGCGATGACTGAAAACGTTTCCGTTGTTCTCCATTCCGCCGCAACAATTAATTTCAATGAAAAACTAAAGGTTGCCCTAAATCTTAATGTAACCGGAACTCAACGCGTCCTGGAGCTTTGCAAACAAATGCGGAATTTTGCTGTTCTTGTTCACGTCTCCACAGCCTATGCAAATTGCAACAGAAGTATCATCAATGAAGTTGTGTATCCTTTGGCCTCAAATCCACTTATATTAGGTGAAAAGCTGGCTAAAATGACAGACGAAGAGATCGAAGAATTGACTTCAAGACTTATTGAAAATCGACCTAACACTTACACGTACACGAAAGCAATGGCGGAAAGTGTATTAAACGAAGCCAGCTCAGGAATGCCAATATGCATTATTCGACCATCAATTGTTACCGGGATCTGGAAAGAGCCGCTACCCGGTTGGCTTGACGGTGCGCTTGGAATCGCGGGTATTCCTGCCCTATGGGGTAAAGGCATTCTACGCACGCTACGTGTGAACGGAGATAACATCGTGGATTTTATTCCGGTTGATACAGTTGTCAACTTGATCCTTGCTTCAGCCTGGGACATTGGCATTTCTCCAGCAAAAAACCTTCGTATCTACAATTGCTGTAGCGGAGAGCAGAATAAAGTTACATGGAACGAAGTTAAGCGAATTTTAAACAAAGCTCTAGTTGATAATCCGTACAGCGGTGCAATTTGGTATCCAGAACTAAATTTCAGTCCAAGTATTTTTCGACATCAAATCATCGACACGTTTCAGCATTACTTACCCGCTGTTGTCATGGATTTCGGAGAGCTTCTGACCGGTCAGCGCAGAAAAGCTTTAAAAGTTTATCATCATATTACAAAATTTACGACAGCTCTGCGTGTTTTTTTGACAAATGAGTGGACTTTTACAATGAAAAGTACTCGAGAGCTTGAAGGTCGGCTTTCACCACAAGATCAAGTTTCATTTCAATTGAATATTAAGAATTTGGACTGGACGGAGTACTTAACTGATTATTGTGCTGGAATTGGACGCTTTATTTTGAAGGATAAGGCAGAGTCTGGGCCAGCTTCTCGAAAAAGGATTCAGACATTGTATTGGATTCGCACCTCATTTAGGCTCCTGCCTGTTATTTTAATTGTATTTGTTATTTTGTGCTTGACAGTGTATTTTTACAGCCTACCGAGTTAATTTTATTGATACAATTTTTTTAAAAAATTACTCCTGCTATACTACTGCGGTTTCCCGATAAGTGACAACTTCTGAAATTACCGACAAAAATAAATTTCCTGACGTATATCATTAAGAGTTTTTTTGGCGATTTTCGACCGAATTGCATTTTATATACGACTGTGATGGCCAGTAAGGGTGACAATGTCTGAAGTATTTATTAAACTAAACACCGGAAATGCCGGTCCCCGGCAGTTAGCGTGTTTATGCCAAGGCTTATTTTGCCCTGTCCATGAGCTAGCATTACGCTTCACGCCAAAAAAAAGTTCGGTCTTGTAATATGGCCTTAAGTTGAACAATTTCAAATGGTAGTTTGGCATTGGTTGTAAAGTTTCATTCATGTTTATCTCTTAGACCATATGCTTGCATTTTGTAGTTTAAGTGTATCTGAAACTACATTTCGGATGTGAAATAACGACTCCATAAGAACCAGTTTTTCATTCATCTCAAAAACTGGAAGTTTATTTGCTAGACCAAAAGCTAGTCGAACCACCGTATTATCGTGGAAGCATTTTCGCAGTTTTTTTGATCAGTTCAGCTGAATACAAAATTGCCGTTGAATTAAATTTGCTGCTAAGCTATGTTGAAGTTTGAAAGTTGCTAAAATTTTAAGAAAATCGGTAAAATCCAACATGTCGATAGCAGAGCAGCTTCGTCAATATAATCTCTGGAAGGCGGATCCAGTAAATAATCCAAAACCGGCGGGTTTATTAGACAGTGACCAGTTAGTTGAGCAAATGAAAGTCTCTCAATTCGAGCCCGAGAGAGCTCTTCCACCAGTCCAGCAACGTTCAAAGCCCATCAGCGTAATCACTTCTTCAGACTCAACTAATGGGAAGGTGATGGAGAAGTACTGCTGGTCACAAGACTCTGGAAGAAGTCGTTGTGCGGATTCCTATTCCGGAACATGTCAAGAAAGGGAAGGATGTTCATGTCAAGTTGCAGAAGCGATTCATAAGTCTGGTTAAAAGCTGAAGCAGATCAACCCATTCTGAAGCATTATCTCTGGAAGGACATTGATGTAGCGGAGTCACATTGGACAATTGTACCCGGTGAAGCTATTGACATTACGCTTGTAAAAATGGAGCCTAGGTAAACATCTAAAATAGAATAGCAAGAGAATGTTCGAAAAAGTTCGATCTATGCTTCTAAAAATGCGTAGTTTTATGGATATTTTCCAAATATCTCAGGCTCTGGGATTGCTTGACTCCTGACGACGATGACCCACTCAACTTGGGTGAAACCGAATTCTACAAAAATCTATCAGTATCGACTCAGCCGCCTTCAAATTTGGATCCAGACAAGATGCTGAATATAAGCTGAACTATCGTAGGGCCTAACTGTGGACGCTAAAATCGAAGCGAGAGCTAAACCTTAAAATGTTTCAACGTAATTTTTTTTAAACAAAGCTTCGAATTAAGGACACTTGCTTTAAATAAATTACACTACATTCAATTGACCGCAGTTATGACGGGATTTATATTTATTTTAGCTTCTTTGGTTATTGTCATTTGGAGTAAGGAAAATTGCCCCCTAAACATTAGATTTTGTATAACTTCAAATAATAAAAATAGTAGGATTTCAGTCACAACTTGTATCACATTTTCCCCTGATGAACTGAGTAATGTACTTCTCATTCATTTATGATTGTCAAAGGTCGTTCCCACGTGGCTCAGTCATAAATCTCAATAGCAAGGCAAACACACCGTTGTTTTGCTGACTGGTGTCAAAATGCAAAGGACTAGGTCACACAAAAAGGTTTTACTTGTTTACTGAATAAAGAGATTTACGTTGACCATGGTTTAAAATTAAATAAATTGTAAGCAAAGAACAGCTAATTAATGAGATACCCTTGTAACATGCGTAGTTCGGTATTGGTATTGTACTTTATTTTTGCGTAAATCAGGCTATTATCCATCGGATCACCGTATGTTTCGAAACAGTTAAGCTGTCTACTGTGAAGTAAAGGAACAAATTAAATAGTTTAATAATTTAAAGATTTCGGCTGCTGGCTGCTTTTTATTACAGTGTTACATAAATTATTTAACTAATACTTAGAGCTACGATGTTAGTAAAATATTGTTGGTAAAAACCTCGTAAATGCTCACGACATAGTCAATTAGTTTGAAACTTTAGATTGCTAACCTGCAGCAAAATAAAACACAAATCTTGACTAAAAACTGGATTGAATGAGTGTTTTTCTACTGCAGATTGTTGAGCATTAGTTTTCCGTGGTGATAGACAAAACGAGTTTTTATAGATAGAACCTAATCCTAAGCTTTAGCGCTGTATTAGAAACATAAGGTTAGCCTTACTGTAGTTGAGCACTGGTTTGTGTATTCATTGCAAAAGTACAATTATTTTCAATTAAGGCTGGATTACTCTGATCTCTATATTTACAATTTGGACTGAGGGCAATAAGATGTGATTCTCATTGGCCGATTCAAGCTCCTGTTGCATCTAGCATTTGGAATTATAATTATGATTTTACTTGAGTATTAGAGAACTGCAAACTGCATTAGAAATAAAATTATGCATCGCAAACGCTAGGTTCATTCTTTAGTCAGTGCCACTTAAAAATGTTTCCAATGCAAATCAGAATTTTTTGTTACTGGTTTGATTATCTAGTTTTACAATAATAGTACGTACATTTATGTTTGCATGCAAATAGCAAAAATAGCATAGCTATAGCTTATAGCTTTGGACAAAAATACCAATACTTGTTTTCGGTATGCCATTCTACAGAGATTTATCATTGTATTAACATAATCTCAAGGATTTCAGGTCGTCTTTTGAATTGGATGCCTGGATGTGTACACGAACTTTACCCAGAAGATATCAAACCAGTCTGTCAAACTTTAATTGTAAGGATTTGATACTTTCTAGAACGCAAAAACAAGCCGTTTCATTATTTTCGGCAGCGCGTGTTTCCACTAAAAATTGAATCTCAAATCAGTTAACAATATTCAACATGATTTCAACAATGCTTCTGATTTTAGCTGTAATTTATGTATTGATAAAGGTTCTTTTAGTAGTACAAAGGAGGAAGAAATTACCTCCAGGTAAGAGCATTCAAATTTGCAAAAATTCTAGGTAATATAATTTTAAATAATCAAATTGTAATTGCAGGTCCAGTTATTTGGCCCATTATTGGAAATGCAATTGAACTCAGACTTGCAGATGCAGACTATCCTCATTTGGCACTGGCTAAATTAGCCAAGAAATATGGAAATATCATGGGAATCGGATTCGGCTCAACATACAGTGTAGTCATTTCTGGATTTGATGAACTAAGAGTCATTTTTAAGAAATCTGAAACATGTGAAGCTCGATTTGAATTTCCGTACGTCAGGGATCGAAGTTTCAACAAGAGCTTAGGTAACAGTAGAAGGTGCATGAAAAATCTGAAAATACATTGGCAATTTCCTAATGCGAATAAATATGCATTAAAATATTCAGGAATCATCTGGTCTTCTGGAGATCTTTGGCGCACAATGCGTCGGTTTACCATCAAAAACCTTCGTGACTTTGGATTCGGAAAAAGAAAATCAATGGAAAAACTAATCAAAGAAGAAACTGACGCCGTTTTAGCAGATATACGTGAAGAAACAGCAAAAGATGCAATTTGGGAAGTAAACCCACATTACTTATCTACTGCTGTACTGAACGTCCTATGGACGATGATCGGCGGAGATCGATTTGATCACAAAGATGAAAAACTTTTAGAGAATCTACGCCTAAATGATGAGTTTGCAAAAATAATCGGACATAATAATATTACAAATATTTTCCCAGCTCTAAAACGCTGGTTTCCAAGGCTTGTGAATCATCCGGCGCATATGAAAGTTCATTCGAGAATTCAACAATGGTTGAAGGTGAGAATATGGTATTAGAAGACATCGGATATAAGTTGGAGATTGAATTGAAGGGCCACCTTAAATTACAGGGGTTAATTGAAGAGACTAAAATCAAGCGTTCTCAAAGAAGCGATCCCAGAGCTCAAAGTTTTATAGAAGTATTTGTAGACGAAATTGAAAAATCTGCAGTTGACCGTAACACATACTTTACAGGCAAGAAGTTAAACCAGCTCATTTGTATGGCCACAATATTGTGTTACTTTTTATATTTTTTACAGAGGAACAGTTAATTGTCACTTTGTTAGACCTATTTTTCGCTGGAGCTGAAACAACGAGTATGACTTTGAATTGGGCTATTTTATTTCTTACTTTGAATCCCGATGTACAAAGGACGCTACAAGAAGAAATTCAGGAAGCTTTTGAAAAATCCCCGAATTTGTCAATTTACGAAGCGGAAAGGTAAGACTGTTGCATGAAATTCGCCTAACTGATTTGCAATCCAATATGCCATATTTTGTTAATTTTTTCATAGATTGCCATATTTAAGAGCCGTTCTGCTAGAAGTATCCAGATTAGGAAATGTAGGCCCAGTCCCGCTGCCAAGGCTTGTGACAGCCGATATTTATTATAAGCATTTTACAATTCCAAAAGTGAGTAATTATTGAAATTTAAATCGTATTTTACGATTTACATGTACAAAAATGCATCTCCATATTTCTATCCGTTTAGGACACTTGCTTGTATGCCAATTTAGTGCCAGTATTTATGGATGAAGAATTTTGGGGCGATCCAGAAGAATTTCGACCAGACAGATTTTTATACATGGATGGCGAAATAATTCCACAGGTTGAAGAAAGAATTGCGATATTTGGGTTTGGTAAGTTATTTAATTAATGACCATGCGATGTGTTGTAATTACATATTCTATGTTGTTATATAGGTACAAGAATGTGTATTGGAGAAACCATGGCTTGGGATACAATGACATTCTTTCTCATCGAACTATTAAGAAATTTTACGTTTCTGCCGATCCCAGGAAAAGAACCTTCAGCTGAGAAACCAATTGCAGCATTAACGATTAAGCCAAGGTTATACAGCGTTAGGGCTGTGCCAAATAGGGTATAATTATTTAGGTTCAGTTCCAGACAAAAATGCGGAATGACAATATCAAATATTCCAGTCGCAAAATTATAATTGAAAGTCTGACGTGTGTCACTTTAAGTGCTTGGTTTTAAATTGGTCAGAAGATTCTAAACAGTGTTTTTACTCACATTAAAAGCTGTCTGAATCGTCAACTAAACTAATAGACTTTAAAAGTCTGAAATGTCTGACAAAATTATGTTCGTTTTAAAGGCTCTGCCTGTGCAATGTATTTAATAAATGGAAACACGAAATATTATTTTTCAGTTTTCGACAGTACCTTGGCACCTGCTTCCCCTGCCTCGCCTTTTTAATTTATTTTCATTACAGCCAGGGTTCCAATTCGGTAAAATATATTGAAGTTCTAGTATAGGTGTTTTTAAGCTAATGTTGATGATCACAACTTTCCTATGCTTATTAGCTGGACTAGGAATCTCTATTTTAACTTGAGAATCTGGGTTATGGAATGTGAAATTTCGACCCATTATTGGAATAGGTTCCGGGGCTATAGGTAGTTGAAAGGTTAATTTATCAGGAGCGCAGACGTCAAATATTTGCCGCTTTTTTAGCATTTTTGATTCAGCATTTTCGGGCTTTTCAAGTTTGACTGTAACATTTTGCCCATCTGGAGTTCGAACGATGAATTCGACTAAACGCATTGATTGAAATCTGTGTTTCCCATTCGAAGCCACCGTCACAAAGACAATCCGCTGTTTTTCTTTCGTTCTGAAAGCTGTTTCCGTTCTGCATTTCGTTAAAGCACTCTCCAGAGTTGCTCGTACGACTTCATTCATCTCGACCTGTGGTGGCTTGACTTCAGTTTCATTGGTTTGGTATCCGTCTCGTCGTTTATTTGATTCACCGCCAGCATCTATTATTTCATCTGAAGGGGTTGTTGATACAACTCGAATCGATTGTATGGTAGCAGGCGTGAGTTCGTTTGCAAAGGTAATTTCTTCAATTGACTCTGTAGTGGTAGGCTGAGAAACAGAGATCGATAAATACACACACATAAAAACATGCCGCACATGTAAACAGGTATGTCTTACCAAAGATTCACACAAATCACCAACGCCATTCTTATCTTTATCTTGTTGATCAGGATTCGGGACAAATGGACAGTTATCCTAAAAAGTTCAACAATTAGGCTACCCGAGAACATTTGAAAACTGCCTAAATTTTTTTGCTTTACCTTGCTGCAATACTTCAATGTACAATTCAGGTTTTCATCCGGATACCCGTCTTTGTCAGTGTCAACTCCGCAAACGAGGCCATTCCCAATAAATCCCAGTTTACACTAAAATCATGAAACTTGCCTGCGTCAATCAATAATACAGTCAATTTTAAATAAGCATACACGCAATACCTGGCAAGACATCTTTCCCGTCGAATT
>VNWX01002926.1:0-11096 GCA_009869905.1 Ceratophysella communis | reverse complement strand
TTCTATTTACTTCTTCATTTGAAAGAATCTAAACAATCAAACGGAAGTTTTTTTTGTCGTTTCAATTTTGAATCTCTAAAAAATTATATTTAGAATAGTAAATAATACTGAATCATGTCAACATGTCAAGAATGCAGAAAATAACCAAAGTAGAAATAAACGTATTGATGGGAAGTACTGAAAAAAGTAATGTTTGTGTCGTTGCGTTATTTCTGAGTAATTGAGTTCAAAATCATGATTGATGGATGATTGACCAAACAAATCGTCTGAAACAGCGCATTTCAAATGAGTTCAGGTCATTCAAATGTCCGACTGTTTAATTGCGCCGGAGAAATTCACAAAATTATGGCTTCTAATCCTGATGCGTACTTTACTAGGTAGAAGTTGCTCCCCTAATTGCTTGCTTCTAAAATCATCCTATTTTTTAAATAAAACTATGGCATTGAGTCGACTCATTTGTAATAATAATAATAGTCCAGTTTATTCACTCAATCAGTTCAATTTGAAAATTTTCTTTTGACACGCTCAAATGGTTTAATTTTTTAAATATGTCTTAGAATTAAATAGTTTAGTAAATTATTGCCATTATTTTTTGGGGGTTTTAAGTATAGTATTTGTACGACTATGTAAGGAAGAGCAGCCAATGAAAAGGAGTCCGAGGTCGCCTGTAGATCCTCACTAGAAACCACACTCCAACTACACATCTATCAACTACAAACTAGAATATTCAATACTCATATACTCAACATCATTAGAACCCTCTGGGGGAATCATTGAAATTTCTACAAAACAATAACAATTAGTTTGGCATACTTATCTTTTATTTTTTATAGGAGGAAGATAGACTACTATTAAACTAGTAGGTTGACTTGGACTGAATTAACGTGAAATAACGCGTTTCATGTGTAATTGTGTCATTTAAAGAATTGGTAGATTCAGGATTTGGCTACAGTTTCTAGGCTCGAGATTTGAAGTAGTCCTCAGCCGAGGTCAACTTCTTCATTTGAGCTTCATAGTCAGATGTACGTGGAGACAGAATAGCGATGTAGCCGCGCTCATTGGATTTGAGCAAATTGGGATTCTCAAGCAATGCCTCGTTCACTTCGAGCAATTTGGATTGAACGCCAGCTGGGACGATGAAGGGCTCAGCGATGGAATCACACGAAATCTGAAGCATAAATAAATTCGATATTCACGATGTTGTTCAGTATGAACAGCAAAGTATAAAAATAAGTATCATAAGCTCAATGTCCCTTACCATACACACAGAGCAAGTTGAAGAGAGAACCTGAGCACCCTTTTTCCCTTTGCCAGACACAGCATTGTCAACTCTGTTCAATTTGTCACTAACCTGAAATTAGATATGCAAAAATATTAAATACGTCAGCACGTAAGGTGCTCTTCTGAAATTAACAGCTAAGGCGACGATTTGAAAGGTCAAGGTCCGTCAACTAATAAAAATACGGATTAGAGTTAAACAATGTCCGAAACCAAGCAAATATTTAAAGGAAGCGGTTGGAATTCAGTCTATTCTAAGCTAAGACTTGTTAGGCCAGATTTTGTATCAGGCATGCATTTAAAAGACTAGGCGACCTCTTTTACAATTGAACAACTTTTTCTAATAATAGGCAGTTATTTAATTACCTGGAACTTTACACTAGTGACATTCAGGTTTTGCTTGATAATAGGATGAGTAGGTGCGAGTACAATGACACACAATTTATTAGAATGAATGAGATACGTGTAGTCATCTCCTCGCGGACCCAGAATGAATTTCTTTGTGTAATAGCGATCAACGACTGGACGGTTGTCCAATTCGCCGTCAAGCAGCTCATTCGCAATACTCTCGCTACCAACTTCCATCTATAATAAATAAGAAACCAAGAATACATTATGAATCCGAGTTTTGGGCAAGCAGTTTAGATCATAAGTAACTCGTTTCCAAATTCGGAATCCGGATCATTGTAATGAGCTCGTTAGCAATTTAGATCGCAGAATGCACCTGTTTGAGGAAAATGAGTCTTGAATTTCAAGTTAACTTACCGTGAGGCTAGAGTGAAGAAAGACTAAATTGTCCTTTCAGTCCTTGTACTTTAATTTAGCAACAGGTAAATCTAGAAGTCTTGAATACTTGAAAGTTATAATAGTAAGTAGGTAATTTAGGACAGAAGTGGGAAGTTCAAGTCGACTTGTTCTGCCGAGCTTTTTCGAAATCGATCTTCTGCTTGGCCTGAGATTTCTCGAAATTGGCTTGTTGTCTCTGTTTGCGCTACAAAATAGAAAATATAAACTTTCAGCTCTGCAATTCGAAAACTCTAGTCTACTAGTAAGATGTATCTAGTAAGTAGTTTATCGTTAATGTAATAGTAATAACTTGTAATTGTAATGCTTACTTCACGTCTCAAACACAAGACCATAGCACTGTCAAGATCGTTGCAATACCCCAGAAACTTTCCAAACTTGTGCTAAAATCAAAAAGAAGAAACACGCATGAATCAACTGGCTCTTTTTTTAATGAAAGAGTAGCATTTTAATAGGCCGCTAAGAGCAAGAGCTCGATGTCAGATTTTAAAATAATTGTATTATTGACTGATGCGGAAATGGTTCTAAAAAAAATTAGCGAAAATGTACACAAAATAATTTTAAAAAGTTGACTTACATCCTGATGACACTTTTTGAGGGCCTGAATGATCAGATTACACTCCTCACTGTGTAAATGGGCAGAGAGATCAGGATGCATTCAGACAGAGAAAATGAGCTAAGGCAGTGAAGAAGACGAGATCAGGTGAAGAAACTCTCCCGGTGCTGAACTGTGGGCAGATGGACGGGAGACGGCGGAGTAGCCGGGCGGTAAGGTGACCTCCGTGGAGTTGGCGAGTGTCCGATGGGTCCTGGTGACGAACCAAGTGCTCGTACAGCAACAATCCGACTCTTCTCCGTCACTTCTCTCGCTATGCTCTGTTGCAAATGGAGAAGATCTTCTCGGTCTGAAGATCCTGAAGAAGTTGACGAGTAAGAAGAGTGGTATGAGTGAGAAGGACGTAGTGGGCTGAAGTGGGAAGAATAATCAGAGTCTTGCTCCCGCCGCTGCTGGTGGGATTGGAGGGAGGAATAGGACAGTGGCGGTGGGCTGTGGCCCGGGTGCTGGGAGCCAAGGCGTTGAGAACTGCTGAACACTAAACCGTTGTTCCTTTCGGATTTGTGGTTTGGGACTGTTGAAGAATACTTCTGGGAGTAGTTTGTGTCTCTGTAAATACTGCAAAAAAATTCACAATTACAATACTTCTTTATTTATATTTTCATCTGTGAATTGAATAACTGGTTGCAAATGCACTACTGATTAGATAAGCATAAGCAGTGAAACATGCTCATGCTCAAGAGTCAAACAAGAAGTATACATCGATAGCTTTTTTACAAATACCACTGAAAATGAGCATCGATAGTATTGATAAAGCAGACGTTTAAGAAATCGTCCTTATTTTTATAGGTACTTAAGCATAAATAATTATTTAAATAGCTAAAGAGTTAGATGTTAGACTATTTTTGCACACATTATTGGTTACTGCAAATTGCTAAAAACAACATAATAATACTAAACACTACACATGAATTAGTAAGTAATAAATTGTTAGAAGAAGCGAGCAGCGAGCTCATTTATAGTTGACAGTTTCAGAAGTTGATAACTATAATATAAGTTAATTTGCGCCAATTATGTTATAAAAATTCTCGCAAAACACAAAATAATTGATGAAGCAGGACTTGGAACTGCAATTATTACGAATAAGGTACGACGAACTTATTGTAAACCTACGGAACCAGACCACTTTCAGATCTTTTCTTATAGTTATTCAGTCATTAGCTTTTTACAAATGATTAGCGAGCATTTAAATCGATTAAGACGCATGCTGTCAGTAAGTCCAGGCCATTTTGTACAGCTCCCGTGACCTCCGCCACAGATTACTCTTACCAAGAAGCCTCGCGTGAATGACCTAGTACATCATTCTATCATACGGGTTTAGGTATATGTTTGCTGTTTTTAGTTAGATGATGAGTGACAAGATGCGAAATTTCAAATATTAGAACCACGACGAGGTGGCGGCGGTGGTTCCTGTGGACCACCCTGAAGAATAGCCTTGATCAAAACGCCGCAAATAACGATAGCGATGATAGCCATCATGACCCCGACAAAGAGTTGATCATCCGTCATGTTAGTATCCATATTCATAGACTTCGCAGCAGGTTTAGGAAAATACGACGACATTTCCTATTTTCAATTAATTCTCAGTCTTCGCGTCGCGTAGTAAAATTCAGTCTTCCATGCAGTCGCCCACCAGCCAAGCACCGCCGAAATACCAGACACCACCGGGTGAACAAAGAGATTACCAAAAGCAGACTACTTCAAATACAGCACACAAGACTACTAAAAATGTTGAACAAGTACACACATTAAATTTCCAAAAAATACTTTCCAAAAAATTAAAATATAAAATTACGAAAATCGGAGCCGGAATCGACGAGATCGAGCTGAAGGAACCGAATGAAAAACAGTCGACTTCCCGCACGTGTATGAGAAGTGTTTGCCCTGCCCTGCTTTAGAAACTGAACCGCACTTACCGTATTGCAGTAGCTTAATTTTGCTGTTCAACAGCGTAACGTAATACGGTAAGTTTAGATCGCTATTGTCCTAATGCTAACCGTGTTTAGCGTTTGGGCATTGCATTGCCTTGGCGGCCGGGCCCAAGCAGCCTCACCGCTACGGTTACTTTTTTTGTTATTCGCATGCTAATAACTGGTATGCAAAAAACGCTAACATCCCAGAGTGCTATCCTCATCAACTAATTCACGAATTGCCATTTTTAAAAATTATGGTATTCCGATCATTATGTACTGAAAAACAATGCAAATCGAAAATCTGTGAATTTGACTGCACTCTTAATTCGTACAACGAAATCCTAATAAAATTACACGTGTGCTTATTCTACTGATTTTCACACACGCGACGGGGTGCATACTGAATTGAATAAAAATGGATCTCTAATGCAACTTTAATACTATAACTTGCATATAGTTCTAACGAATTCCCAAAGTGCAATTTGCATATTCCCTGTTGTTACATTTATGACTTCATTATTCATGGGAATGATAAACTATCTTATGCATGGATCGCATTTAAAAGCGGATGCGGGCGTGCCAATTTTCGTAATCTCCTTGCACCTGCCAATCTTGATAGCAAAGCACTTTTACTGCTGAGAATGAGAAGGTATAGTTTGCGTTGAGTCGAGACACGCACTTTTGTATTTGAATTAGTTCAGATAATTAATATAATGTACTACGAAAACGGGTATATGGAAATAGTTAAAACAATAGTGTGTCTGTCTGTCTATGCAGCTAAATAACCTTATCTATCTATGTATGATGAGGTACATACAGTTATTTAAGAAAAGCAGCGTGCATATATACATCCCAAGATTTTAAAGCAGAATTTCATTTAAAAGCTTCTTAGCGTCGTTTCGAGAAATTTCAAATGACTTACTACGGAGTCGAAGGCGCATTGACTCCAGCCAGTGACCAGTCACAGGCAGACGAATGGACGCTTGGAGCCCGTTTAGAATTCCGGATTGACCCGTCCACACCTTGCCTGAAGGGAGCTTTTAGACGTTTCTGAGGACTGGAAGGCAATGAGGTCACAGAAAGAGTTCCACTCAAACGGCTGCTAGCACCGCTTCCGAATCCGCTCGTGTTCGTAGTTGCGGTACTGAGATTACTTCCTGTTCCGTTTCTGTAGCCGTAATTGCTATGATGCTGCTGATGCTGGAGGGGCTGCTGTTGTGGGAGCTGAGCGGCAGGTGGACCCCGCCGAGGAGGTAACAGAAGGGGTAGTCGTACGATTCCGCCGGCCCCAACGCCGGACTTAGATAACAGGCGACAGATAGCCTCAGCTTTTTCAGCCCTTCGACGCTCTTCCTCTGGACCAACTTCCGGTTCGTCTTCTGGAATGTAGCGCTCAGGTATGTCGATCTTGTCTGGACAGCCTAACACGCGGTCGAAGAGGTCGTCGTCGAAGTCAAAGTCATGATCAGTGGTTGTCGCTTTGACGACGGGCTTGGGATGGTGATACATCAAATTGAAGGAGTCCATTCCGCCATCGCTCTCCGCCGATGGCTCTATGCAAAATTCAATTAATTTTCAGATTAAGTACTGCCAAACTCGGATATTAAATTAACCAGGAATCCCTGGGAATAGTGCTTCTTCAAATACACGATAAATTGTACGAATTTCACTGCAATGACAGATTCAAATCCTAAACGCCAAATATACGAAACTACGATAGTGATAAGCCAAAAGGTAGCTACTGTTCCAACCTCGTTGAAGGACCTTGCCACCTGAGTAGCTGGGATCCAACTGCGGGACTTGAAAAGTCCCTTGTGTGCATAAAAGAGGAAGAAATGAGCACACCCAAATCGGTAAACAATGGAAATGGAATTGCCAAAATGCATTCCCCTTCCGAACATCTTCATTTCCAATGCACGGAGTCAAGTGGCAAAAGTCACACATAATTGAAGAAACCAAAAGCCTTTGACATTTGATTCTTTTTACAGACAGAAGCAGAAGTTAGAACTGCTGATACGTGACTTGGTATCGTATCATGCCTCAATCCTCAATCACTACAGAAATCTTTAATTTCAAGCGTTTTGAAGGGGTTTTACGCGAATTTCTACTGGTCAAATATGCGGTACTTGCTGTTGTTTTGGGAATATGCGATCAGCCTAAGTTTGAACCTAAAATCTTATTGAATTGCTAAGAGGCTAATTTTTTTTTAAATGTCGATTTTGGGTAGTCCCATTGACAGCGGTACGTTTCTCGTCTCACGATTTTAAATATCCAATTTCAAGTGCTCACTAAAACACTGCGCTGCTGTGGTTTGCAGTCCATTAAACTACCTGACTACTTGACTGGTTGGCAGATGCGTAAAGGTACATTCGAAAGGCCTAAAAGTGAGTTCGTAAATAAAAGTATTGTTTGTCATATTCTGTATATTGCATTGCATGGATCATATTTCAGACATGCAGTCAGGTACTTCGTTGAGTATGATTGATAGAAGTCTAGACATTAAATATTTTCTTGATTTGCTGCACCCAGTCAAGTTGATGCCGATTTCTTTTATTTCCGTATTTATTTACTGGCTAATGGCAGTGCAATTACAGTAATCGTAAGATCATTTGAAATAGCAGTAATGCTATAGCATAGCGTGATTGGAGATTGAGAATCGATGCGGCTTTTCTAAAAAAATAATTTCGGAATCGAAGATACGTACCTAGGCCTATTAAGGACAATTTTGCAGCAGATGAAGTTATTTGCCTGGACGCGTGAACCCAGACTAGCATATAAAATATACCACGATCAAAGAATTTCTCCCGATATTCAATTAAGACCTCATTTGCCAGCTCCACCCGTGCTATACGTGAACCGAATCAAAGGAAATAGGTCCTCTTCCACAAACAAACGCGAACTAAAAGACAAATTGACACTCACGCTCACACGTTTTCAGCTTCGAATTTCATCAAACAATTTCCCACTTTTAAAATTCCTCAACTCGAACTTAAAATGGAAATGAAGGAGTTGGGAAAACAAAGGGAAGCCGTTTGCATAAATGAGCACTGTATTTCACTACGAGAGAGAGACGAGTCAGGCTGAATGCCAATTGAAGACCCACTTTGTCTCATTCTAAATTCACTTCGGGATTCCTATTCTCTTCTAAAGCTTCTATTGTTCTTTCCCGCAAAATAGGAGGCTGGAATGGGCTGAACTTTTGAGAAAAAAAACTTGTTTTCTTTCTATTATTTGGTAAACAAAGTTTTAATTAAGACACGACACGAGTGGCAAATGGTAGTGCCTTGTGTGAGATGTCAGGTCATTTGGGCTTCGGATATGTAAAACACAATTTAGCAAGCCTGGCTAATAATGGGCGTTGGAATGATGCATAACGAAACGAACAAACTATGTAGCTTACAAGCATTGCTTGAATTGGAGCCCTTAACAAATGCAAGGCCCATTTAGCAAGTCCCATTTACCCCCTACAGAATTGCCGAAAAACGCCCTAACTAACCCTACAACAACTGACAGCACAATTCCAAGCTAACAATGTGCCGTATTCCACGCGTTTATGTGTGACTTTTCGCGATTTAAGAATTCATTTGCTTTTACATTTCCTTCATTAAATTAGGTTAGTGTGTGCGTAAAATTTTAATTTAAATTGGCCTGATGTGTGACTTTAACATTTAAAATTACTATTTTTTCTTCTCCAATGTTCTCTTTTTATTATTTGTGCCTGTTCGTAGGCGACACGCTTGTTGAGTTTGTAGTCGGGGTGAGGCGTGTGTCAAACCGGAAGTTGAACAAAGAAGGGTGGTCTGGATGTCTGGATAGATAGTAGGAATAATTAAAGGGACATGTGGTGGCGAAACGTTCGCCCTTACTTTATTTGTTATATGTAGAGATGAATTCTTAACGTTTTCTAATTGTCTGACAGTAGTTTCCTGATGTTTTCTTAAGAACGGCTTTAATTATTTATCAGTCCTGGCGACAGAAGTTTTTGAAACAAGCATTTTGCATTCTAAGGCATCCTAGGCTTAAATAAATTAAAAATTCAGCAACAAATAATCAAACTTCCAAAACAGGCTTCTGATACACACCGTGTGTTCCGCGAAAATGCTTAAGACAATTTCTCAAGTTAGTGATTTTCTCATGAATGATTGAAAAAAAAGCGAACCAAATCATAAGTTCGTGCATAAAAACATCTTAATCTCTTCTGATTATGTCACAATTAAACAACTGCCAAACATATTTTTTTGTTCAAATTATTAAAATTTCTTGAACCATTTCCGTTAGCACAGATTGCTTAGGAACATCTGCTTTTTTCCCTCATGCTATAAGTTAAAAACCAGAAAAAGCATTCGCGGAGCCTCGTTTTGAGTTTTAAGAGTGAATCGCATGCCACACGCAAATTGTATTCTAAATTGTAGCATGAACGAAATTACAGCTTCTTTCTTCTTTTGCCAAACTACCGAAAGTGACCACCGCAAGAAGGCAAAAGCCATTATAGATAATAGACACTCGTGTTTTATGTTTTGTGTGTGTAACCTTCCAAGTCCTTAACTTGTTGAAACAATCAAACGTAAGAATCAAGTTTTCATACGATTGTGTAAAATTATCTTTGATTTTGTGGTATTTTATCTGGCCTGGCAAAAAAAATGATCGCATTTGCACTCTGCACGATCTTCAGAGTGGATTTTCGATTTTTATTCTTGAAAATAACTGCGTTTGTACAACATGTAGAGATTTAAACTTGGGCTAAATTTGTTAAAATTCGAATTATCGGAAGTCGATAATGCATTTGACCTAGTCCATATACGCTTTGAAATCATATACTGAGGGGAAAATTTTTAACCGGCAAATTTTTCAAGGTCGACAATGCAGTTATGTATAAAAAGTTCACAAACTGAAAAGAGTATAACCGGAAGAAATATGGCATGTATTCAATTTATAACAAAAAAATACTGACATCGACTACAGTATAACATACCGTTTATACTCAATTCAACTTGTCACTGAATACCAAAATACCCTAAATTTTGTGTGCATGCTTATGAAATTGCTAAACGCATCTTTAATTCCTATAAGCATTATAAAACTTTCAATGTATTCCAAACTTAAATGGGGTGAAACCAGAGCTTTTGACCTTATCCGTGTTTTGGTAATATATGTAAGCTCAAAAATGGAATTGCCTACTCAGACAGAATAATAAAGAAATAAATGCTTTGTCCTGTGTCACTCTCAACTGTCTCTATCACCTGGCGAATCACTCTTGTCTCCCAATTTGAGGTAATCATAGCTTTCGCCAAATTTCCTGATCGCAATTCCGATATAGTAACATGAACATGAAAGGGAGCAGGTTAGGTGTGATGGGCGGTGAAAAGCATTTCCGTTGACTTTGAATTGTAGGGTGCGTTTTTTATCACGCTTATAGTCCATGTTTTGTGTAGGTACAATGTTTGTATAATCATGCAATACCCGGCTCGGAATAAATTTCAACGGTCAAATGCCTGTTCCGCATTCCCGGGCGAATCATTATCAACAATGCAATGGGAATTTGAGTTTAATTAAATAATTCTATTTTTAAAGATGGCATAATTTACAGTTTTACTAGGTTTAAACTACAAATTTTTTTAATCAGTTTTCCATTTGTATGAAAATTTCAAAAACGCACGACATTTCTGACAATGAGATCAAATAACGGCTATTGAATATCTGTATTACTTTTCCAAATTTTCGCCTAATTATTTTATTAGCTTTTTTCATCAGTTGAAATTACAAAATTATGGTTTTGCTAGACAAATGCCGCAAATATAATTTATTTTAATGCAGCTCAGATCAATTTACATAACACAATTGAGTAATACCCATAAAAATTTGCAGACAAACAAGAGATCGTTCCACTTTTTATTATCAATTATATTGCCATTTACGACCGCTCAACTTGTTTTACATATTACATATTCAGGCATCGTTCCATGATTCGTGATGACATATGACAGGGCATTTGACTAGATTCCAAAAATCTGAAATTATTATGGCTCAAAAGTGAAAGTTCCGGAAATGCGTAAAAATTTGCATGAATATGAATTTCTATACAAAAGGCGTCGCCAAACACGACGACGATGCTGATTCCCAATTCGCTTAATCTTAATGCAATTAAGTCGTCAAGTGTCAAATTGATAAGCCATTTAAGGAAGAATTACCTTCTGTTGACGAGCTCTTAATGCCTAATCGTGGCTTGTTAGTAAATAGCTTGAACCGCCCTTGCACGATGACAGATGTAAACACAACATACAGGAACTAAGGCGTCACTTTCTTAGGTTCTAAGTGCACGACTCCTGAAAGCACAGGTCAAGTTGGGGTCAGTTCTAGGCGCTTGAACTTAAAGTCTTTACTCAAATGCGTTTTTTCTTATAATATTTATGGCAAATATAAGAGAGCCCGATGATCTCGGGAAGAGATGCAGATGGGCAGAGATATAGAGCCCGACTGGCTGGTCT
>VNWX01002925.1:0-11100 GCA_009869905.1 Ceratophysella communis | reverse complement strand
GCTTTATGTTTTTCCAGTTTCAACGTTGGCAGTCTGGTCAGCAGCTACCTACGGCCTAAGAGGAAGGCCTGAAGGTGCCCAATGGCCTTTTGATCTGAGGAAAATCGCCCGCCATTTGCCATTTGCTTGGCTTTTCGCAACATCATTGCGGAACGTTTTCCTGTATGCTAAAAATTCTTCCCAACGAACAACGTAAATAAAATGTCTTCCATCAATAAAACAAGCACATCAGCTCCTGGAAGAATTAAGGTATATGTGATTGATCCAGCAAAATACCAAAAATCAGCCCAAATTCAAGACCAACCCGAACATCAGCTACCGCCGCCACCATTGCCAAAGCCCCGACCGACCAAGAAACGAAAGCTCAGTGCTCATTATTTCGACGCGGATGATGGTAATGAAGATGGATTGCCAAGTTCAGCAAAGGAATGCGTTACCAGGACAGGACGCCTTTCTAAACCGTATGCTCCCAAGGTCGCCGAAATTCAAGCCAAAATTCGACCGATCAATATTCGCCGCCGTGAAGCAGCGTCAATGTTCAAATGTAAAACTTGCTCTAAAATTTATGTGGGATACACCAAGCTGAAAAATCATTTTATTAAGTTTCCGGATCATGAAAGCAACGATAGTATTTTTAGAACTGTCGTTACGAAGAAGTCCGTCGGTACTCAAGTCGAGGGAAATGAAACCACCGTAGACGAAGTTGAGATTCAAAATCAACCAATCCAAATTCCAGATCTCTGCATACCAACGAATGCGCAAGAGGAACCGGAAGTAGGAACCAGCAGTAGGACAAACGACAATACAACAGCGTTGACTGGGTCCGAATTCCTGACCCCAAATCCAACATGGACTCCGTTCAGTAATTTCCATTCCAACTCGACAACACCAACACCACCCATATCTGTCGCCGCAGTACCTAGTCCAGCATCATCACCAGGAATTTCGGCGGTAACTGTCCCAGCAAACGGAAAAACCATGGAGGGCTCGTTACAGTCAAGTCCAAGCAAAACTGTGTGGGACTGTGTGGACGAGAAAATCACGAGTTCGGGAATTAACCATGTAAAAATCGTATATAAGTATACTGTTTTATAGAAGAAAATTCTAATGGAGTTCAATTTTTATTATAATACATTAGGTATTGCTCGAATTGATCGACGTGTCGGAGAGGCTAAGCAAAATCTCACGGGACAAAATCATTCCGATTCGGGAGGAAGAAGAGGAGCTCGGAATTCATAGTTCTTTGCCGATTATACGTGTAAGTTTGTTTGAAATAAATTTGTTCACTCGCTCGTACTTTACAATTTACCATCCAAGAAAAGAGTATAATTTGGATCCTTAAACAGGTGGATTCGCCATATCTTTCCCATTTGCTCGATCTTCCATTCGGAACGTACGTGTACAGAGAGGATGGTGGGACGCGTCGTCCGCCTCTCCCACCACCTTCTGCCACAGAATTATCTCTGACGTCTGGTGAAGTGGATATTGATAAGTTCCTGGCTACGAATTCAATTCAAAGCTCTCTACCACATCTAACAAATATTGACTTCGCGAATATGTAACCGTGCGCTCGGTGGTGCACGAAAATTCAAGTTAAAGCTCTTTTAATTTTAAAAAATACTTTATTAAATATTTAAAAGTTATAATATCTTGTGTATCCGAAAATCATTCTGTGTATCAGTAATCAGGATGCTGCAGTTAGTTGGTGAACTGAAGGCTGACAATAGAGATAGTTCATTTCATTTGCAGAACATGACCATCGGAATTGGTATTTGTAGGAGGCATAAACGCAGGCAGACGGTGACGGTTGACGGTGGGCCTTTTTTGTAGGAAATCAATGAGCATAATTATTGTTATCGGCTTCAGGTCAATCTTAAAATACAAGTAAATTATGTAATTCAACGTCGCGTTCGCATCTGTTTTCTGCGTATCTCATCTGATCTCAGTGAAAATTTTAATGGGATCAACGCTTTTTTGATCTTATGAATGACTACCAAGCAAATGCGTTTTGACCAGATGCTTTAAGTTCATGGGCGAAGCTTTAAGAACATCGATAGTACAGTGTCATCAGTTGAAATATTAAACTTTACAGATTGGTATTTTTTTTTTATTTTTAAATTTTTTTTATTCAATTTTACGAATCAAAGATCAATGCGCGTTTTACAGTGCAAAGCAGGAAATTTTGCATAAAATTTAAGATCATTGCATACATTCAGGCAGTCGGAGTTCGTTCATTCATTCCCAGCCCAGCAGCAGCAGTCTAGCTAGCCTAGGTACATTGGGCGTGTAGAGTAAAATTTTCGGGCGTGTGGGAGGGGTTCAACTGATGAGTGCAATGCAATGCAATGTGAATGTGAATGTGTGAACACAATCCTTCACTTCAATACGCCACCAACCACTACCTCATTATCAAAACACACGGATTCCTACTAAGGTTGCCAAGCTTCAACAAGTAAAGATTTGAATGAATAACTATGGCAATATCGATATCGATCAATTTCACAATTAAAAGCATTTTTCTTGAAATTAAAATAATGCCTGAAAATCGTAATAATTTGTTTCCAATTTTTCAACGAATAAATAGATTGAACGAAAGATAAGTTCAGGTTTAATGCTAACTCTTGTTTATCTATCATGTCAAATTTCAAACACGCTCAAAAGCTTTATTAAATCACGCTTCCGACCAGGGTGTATTTGGTTTAAACCAACTTGGTTTAAACCATGGTTTAAACCATTTGGTTTTTTTTAGAAAAAACCATGGTTTAAACCGTACGTGTAAAAATCATTAAAAATAGCGACAAAATGCGAAAAATGAGCTAAAAATTGCAAAGCTAGTTTGCAATTTTTGCCTAAAACAAGTACACACTGGGTTTTACCATGCGATAGGATTGTTAGTTAGAGCCTGTGTGTACCTAATTTGGGTTTTAAAAATATCAAAACGCACTTTTTTCCGAAAAATCAGTGAAAATAGAGAAAAAAACATAAAAAAACCAAATAAACCAAAAAACCCAAAAAACCATGGTTTAAACCAAAAAACCATGGTTTAAACCAAAAAACCGGGTTTTTTTTTTTTTTTTTTTTTTAAACCAATGGCTTTAATACACCCTGCTTCCGACTGAGCTGAAATAAGTGAGCTTCCTGTTCATGATTTTATTTAAAATAATTCGACCAAAACTAAGGCCTAGGCACAGGCACTTACTTTTCTGCAGCAGGTCAAAACGGACTGTGCTGTGGCACATCTTCTGGTCAGCGAGTATACGGATGGGCACGTGTAGGAAATAGATAATTAGGTATTCATAAAAATAACAATTTTAAAGCTGACATTGTTAGCATGGTTCGGCAACGCTGGATGGAAAGGGTGTGGGTGTATTTTGGGATCGACCGTTTGTAGAGATTCAAAACAAGACGGGAACGGGAGCCACGGAGAATAACATCGTAGTAGTAGAGACGGAAACCCGTCCATCATCGTCGTACATTGACATCTTCATAAGCTTCAGAGTTGAGGTTGGGGAACGAAAGACAACAGGACGGGGTCAGAGGTGAGAGGGAAAGTGGAAAAGAGACCATGGACGCGAGTACTGGGAGTAGTAGTAGTGGTGGACCAAGTGTCCCCGCCAGCACCTTCAACAGTGACTGGGTGAGGCTCAACGTGGGAGGCACCCTGTTTCAAACGACGAGGTCGACGTTGAGCAAGGACGAAGGCTCATTTCTCTTTAAACTCTGTGCTCATCATTCAAATTCAAACGGACTTCAGAATTCTCAACTAGGCTCTCGGGATCACCTCACATCACCGCAACAGGAAGACTCAAATCTGGGAAAGGTATAACATTTTAATTACTGGGAAAATACATCAATGTCTCATGTCTCATGTCTAGTACATTGAATATATTCCTTATTTCCTTAAATCTTGCAGGACAGCTCCGGTGCCTGGCTCATTGACCGTGACCCACGTTACTTTTCAGTAGTACTCAATTTCCTCAGACATGGAAGACTCATTATTGACAAGGATTTGAGAATTGAAGGTATAAAATCATCAACAATCAACTTTTTAGCTGTAAAGTTAGGCGTTGGTCGTTTACGACAAGAAATAATTGATTTACATAACCATAGCTGCCAATGTTTTTGAACTTTAAGCAAATAGGAGACTGAGAGTGGGATGGGATGACGGGAATCCCAATTCCTGTTCCTGAACTTAGCTTTTACACAGCAAGAATAAAATCCTACTTACTAGTCAGGAACTTTGAAACTTCTGTGGTCGTCTGTGAAACGTCTTTGGATACCAGAAACTGGTCGTTTTAAATTTGACTGTCTGGAGTCTGGATACTTTTGACCCAGCCCAGCGGTTCCTAGAAAACCTGAAAAAATCAGTATCGGGCGTAAAACTTGATATAAGGAATATAAAATCAGATGCAGGAATCCTTGACCCATGCTGCATGCTGTACTTCAAGATGACTTTTAGGAGATCAAAAATTAAAGTTAGAATGGGAATTCTAGTAGGCTTTTTGGCTCAGGGGAAGCGCGAACACCGTCCATATTCTGAAGTCTGTTAAATTTAATCACACGCTCAATGTGAATCCAGAACAAGAAACCCCTACCAAGTGCATGTCTTAATTAGATTTTCTGAGATATACTATTCGGCCGATTCAGGCATAGGCATATAGAGTTTCGGCGTCCCAAACACGTCAGGACCAAACACGTCGACACGTAGGATTTTAACAGACCGCTCAGTTTTTTTAAGTAAGTTATTTTTTTCGGGTCTTGCTCTTGCACGATCAACTACAGTATAAGACATTAGACACAAAAGATGAAAGCCAAGATCTATTTATGGCTTACTTTACCGAACCGAGTCTGACTGACTGATTTTGATTAGAGTAACCACTTGGCTCTGATCTGAGGTCTGTTCCTCTTTACACAGAAGGAATAATTTCGGAATCGTAATGGTTTGCAGGTGTTTTGGCTGAAGCCGAGTTCTACCAGTTATCTGCCCTTATCAAAGTTATACAAGAACAAGAATTAGCTGAGCAGAATCCGCCGCCACCGCCACCACCACTCCTTCGGACAGTCTATCGTGTTTTTCAATGTCATGAAGATGAGCTCACACAAATGATCTCAACTCTTTCCGATGGATGGAAATTTGAGCAACTCGTGTCCATCGGTTCGGGCTATAATCCCGAGAACTCCGAATTCCTCGCCGTCGTTTCCAGGGAAATCCCAGCAATTGTGGGCAGTCGAAAGGACGAGGAGGAGAAAGGAATTACCGAGAAAGGACGTGTTCTTGTCTCACGCGGTTCACGCATGTAGTAGCTCATAGCTCAGGCTTTAATTAGCTCGTTCATTCATATGATGATGGGGTGTTTTGTACAACTTTTTCTCAATTTAACAAAATAAAAATATGTTGAATTATTGAGTGAAAATCATCGATCTTGCTATGTTTGATTTTTATCAAACTTATTTATAGATGAATTCAAACCGTAGCCTTAACATAGCATGGTTTTCATAGTTAATCATTTTCTATCAGTCAGGGTTAAACGGATGTAATACAGAACCTTAGGCTCTAAATTCTAATCCTAATAATAGCAAGTGTGTCTAGCAGGAATTAGTAGGCTCTACCGTGTACCTGCTGCCTCATTGGACAGCTAACTAAGATCCCTTCTACTACTCCGTGAATTATTAGGATTAGAAGCTACTTCCTGACGGGCCCGGACCGGCGCATAAGTAACCATTGTCGAATAACCCCAACCGACTACCGAGGTATTGCTGGCGTCAAAGAATTGCAGCTTTAGGTTTGGCAAACCGTGCCGCAATCCGCAATCAGTCCATGAGCTAGCTTTCCTGTAAAAATTTTGATAACGAAACTGTTGAGCCGGTCCTGTAACATGGCCTTACGTTTGAGGCTAAATGCATGCCTGTTAAGTTGTTATGCTCATCGCAATGGATTTTATCATACCAAAAAAGCTTCACAAATTGCATGAAAATTTAACTAGGTAGTTAGATTAGTAGTGCACATCCTGAATTAGCAAAGATTTGTTTATGACGACTCATCTTCCTGCTTTTATTCTTTTCCTGATATTCGCAATCAATAAAAGAAACGGTAACAATTTATTGGTACACTTTCTGTTGTAATATTTGCACGTATTTTATTAATTACTTCAATTAATTCGGTTGTCAATTGTTTCAATCCTATAATACCTAATGAAAAAAGACGAATTGTTTTACAAGCACGTCGAAAATGAGAGAGTCGGAATCGCGTCACGAAACACTAGGAAGAATTCTTAAATAGTATAAAACAGCAATCTAAGAGCCTAATGAATTGAAGCATCTCAAGAGTTATCCAATATAATACAAAGTACTCGTAAACAATGATAACTTACAACACGTTACAAGGATCATTATCATTATATGGCAAGAGAAGAAGCAGGATTTCATAGGTAAGATCAGATAAAGGCGGAGATAACAGATTGGAAATCTGCTATACAAAGCTTGAGCAAATGAGTCAATTTTTTCATAGCTTGTAGCGAATCTCTTGAGAAGTGTTTGTTGGTGAAAACGGAAATGCACTTTTATTAGTATGCTTGACAGGTGTTACCTTGCGAAAGGGTGAAGCTACAGGTAACAATAACAAAAGGGCCAGGGACCACGCTGCAAAAACCTGTCTACAATACCGTAAATCAGACGCATCTGACGGCGACGGCAGCAGCCCTGGCCTAGCCTTTGTGTACTACGCGATGATTTAAGATATCATTTTTATGATTTTAAAAATGCATGGGTGTAACTTTAACGTTTGGGAAATTTTAGTAATTTAAAATTCCTGTACTACTACTGACTTGCCTAAATTAATGCGTAATTACAATTATTATATTATTACAGTGAGAATGCTCGCGCACATATTTTAGTTGTTTTATAAGGTGAAACTTTAAACAATTGGCAGTGCGGAGTTCAATGTCGTAGGATTTTGGCGTGCTGTAAATTGAGGTAGGGCAAAAAGAGCATACGTGAAACTCATCTCAATTAGGATTAAGAATTAGTTTCGCTTATTTTCAGAGGAAACGGATGCACGATGCACCTTCTGTAAAGTAATTGGTTTTGCGTTTCTTTACTTTTGCTTCTGAAATCCGGTAACTCGTACCTAAATATTTTCGTTTGCATCATTTTGAAGTAATACACTTTCCGGGAACTGCAATACATTTTTTAATTGAATATGCACTTTTCATGACTGCTGATTATCGATAACCCTATGAGATTTGGATTTTAAAATCCTCTGTGTTTTATATGTATTGTGCATCGTGGAATTTGATTTTGAACAAATTCAAATTAAACATATCTGCTCCTATTACTTTGCTTCATATTGATTTTTTAACCTTTAAGTATACACGCTTTGTAACGATGTTCTGAAGTTTGAAGAGGTAGCTTATAGCTTACACTAGAGAGCATTACGGGGATACCCTGCAATATTAATATTATGCCAATAATTTAAACTGATTTCAAATTTCCAGTTGCCGAAGCTAGGATTTTGCTGGCTCGACCAAACAGACCTTAAATTCTGCTCTGCTCGCAGTTAAAATTGGTTTATTATGAGCATTTGCATCGAGAAAGTCCGAACCAAAACCTATGAGTTATGCTTATGCTTTTAAATTATAAACGAAACAATGCGATAAAAGTGCATTATGCAAATCGTTCTAGAATTTTGCTGTCTCGACCAAACAGACCTTAAATTCTGCTCTGCTCGCAGTTAAAATTGGTTTATTATGAGCATTTGCATCGAGAAAGTCCGAACCAAAACCTATGAGTTATGCTTAGGCTTTTAAATTATAAACGAAACAATGCGATAAAAGTGCATTATGCAAATCGTTCTGTCAACTCGTGGTTAAACCAGATTTATGCAGACGAGACGAATTAAGTCTAAATCAGATAATAATGCTGAAATATTTACACCTATTCAACTCGCTAAGCTTCCGTGGGTCTCGCCCATTAGTAAATCACCTTCGTTTTCTTGAAATGACTCAAGTGGGAGCATGATTATTTCGACACGGCAGGAGTCAATTTAGAACCATACCTTCATTAGAAAAAAGTGAAATCTTCTGTCACTTATTAAATGAATATAAGACGTTTTTACAGAAGAAACATACAGTCAATAAGATCAAGATAACTACTGGGAATGGCNTGAATATAAGACGTTTTTACAGAAGAAACATACAGTCAATAAGATCAAGATAACTACTGGGAATGGCATAAGGCTTGGCTAGCAGAGATCACGACTGATCTGTATGACGGACGGACGACCGCATCTCTTCCCTATGATTTCGGAAAGGGAAAGTGTATTTCACTCTCAAGATCAGCAAAAAATCTGTGGCCGGCATCATCTGGCTTATATGGTAAACAATAATATGATGCAGAAGTCTGACAAATCAAAAAATGCAGTTAGTTTAGTTGTTCGTTTGTGAAGTGCACAGTGGACGGACCATGGGTTTCGTGGTTTATGCTGCGGTCGCAGCTCTTCTTGTTGCTGGTTTTGGACAATTTACGGTATATATATTTTTAATCACCCACTAAAATACTGGATCATTAGTTGGGATACAAATATAGGTCAATTTTAAAAATGCATTGAACACTAAAGTCTATAGGTCGTTACGGTTTTTGTTTTTAATCGATATGTCCCAAATTCCTCACTCTAAATTCCAAACTGATTATTTTAAAGATCATGGTCGAAAACTAGAGAGCAAATATCCGCTTCTCCGCTATTATGAATAAACCAACAAATGTACGTATGTTATATCTGATTAAATTCATGCAATATAGCGGTTACGAACGGCTAGTTCGATTAACTATTTGGATTTAGGGTTTGTGGCTGACTAAAGGTTGATCTTCACGGTGTATCCGCAAGGTGTGTGTCACCGCACAATTAATGCTTTTCTATTCTTGTAAGAAGAATGTATAGAATATCCAGTGTTTTTTTTTTGAAGACAAGTTATAATTGTGGTTTTGAATTTGAAATAGTTGGCCTGTGCATTATTATTTTCGTAAACTTTTAATGAATCATTTAACCCATTTGGGTTTACTTTAATTGTAATTTGTAGTATATATTTTCGAATTAATGTGCCGAAAAGTCTAGTTCCTTAACTTCGTAACCACTAATCAGTCAAATTATGGTCTATGTAAAGATGCTATGTATATGCTTTGTATTTTGTCAAGTTAAAAACTCTTCGAAAAATTAAAAACTTTGTGCATGTATATTTTATCTGGCATGCTGCTAATAACATATATCAATTTTCGGTCAATCAATCGGTCAATAACGCTACACAGTATTTTTAGTGAGTTTGGAGTTATTATCACAGGAGCTTAATTAGTGTATAATTTGGTATAAATTATAAAAAGTTCGTACAAATTATCGCAGCAATTGAATATGGACGTATATATTGAGAAGCAATTATTTCATAATAGTCATCCCTTAATTTACCTACCGTGAACAATACTTGGGAAATGTTAATGTACATAAATACAGGGTTCCAATGTATTCTTATTGATTTGAAGCAGGTCGGTAATAAAATAATATGCTTTCGAATGCGTTGTAGTCAGCATAGCCATTTACAAAGCTACTTTGCAATATGGAATTCTATGTAGTTGTAATCTGTTTTGACCATTTTGGTCTAAAAGGACGAATATAATTAGAATCCACGTTCGATTTTCCGATTTGTCAGCTAAAATTTATGCATACCTGGCATTTCGTAAAGAAGCGTAGCTGGCAATTTGGCTCATTATAAAATGTTTATAGAAATAGGGCCATGCAGTATTGTCGAAGTCGTGAATCCGTAAGCACCCGTACATCCGTTATGCTGACCAATAAAGAATTCGATTTTCTTACGAAAGTCTTCAAAGGCACCTGCCGCCTCCAGTGCCTTCCACTGGATTGGGACGAGGTCCACCTCAAAGTCCGTGTGACCCAATCTAGATTTAAGCTGATCTTATCCAGGCTTATTCTAGCATGGAGAATTGTCACAACGATAGTTAGCATGTTCCATTTGCATCCAGCTACAGGGGTTTCCAATTGCGATCGTAGCGGCGTAAAGCCAGTATTTCATATGATGCTGTTCCTATGCTTTCTTGGGTCGGGCTCGGAAGAAATTACAATGCAATTTCAAGCTGAGAAAGTCTGTTTCCTGATTAACGAAATGTTTAAATTCAATCGAAAAACGGTAAATTAGGTTAACATTTAAAAAGTGCTAAATTCTTTGGCTAATTCCTGGATTATTTTGTAAAGGTCATCGATATTTCCGAGTGGAGAAGCTCCCACCGAACTCCCGTGAAAAATTATTTAGATTTCCTGCGATGGGCTTTTCATTTATTACAGTTTTATTTTCGTTGATCTTCTTAGCGTGGCCCCGTGCTTGTTTCTATACATACTCTCTTATACCCGGGACAGACTGCCCGGGTAGCCTGGGAATACTTTTCTACGCATTTTTCCTGATTGAAACTGTGAATTTGATCGAGCTTGTAGGGGTTCATATGTTAGGCTGCTACGTAATGGCTTCGTATTTCATTATTATGCAGTTTTGGACAAGGCGAATTTGGTGAGTTTTCAAGATTCTAAAATGCTGGCAATCCACTAATTGGTATCGTTACTTGTACAGCTTAATATTTCTTAAAACGGAAGCTTCATTGACGATACAGAGCATTCTGAAAGACTACAGATCCCTGGCAATACTCAGCAGCATCTTCAATGCAACATTTGCCCGACTCGTTCTGCCTGTTCTCAAATCCGTCTCAATTATTGGAACTTGCTTAGCAATCGTGGGATCGATCCGATCGTTTGGCAAACTAGAGCCATTTTACTACATAGTAATCCCTTGCTTTGCAATAGCATGCTACTTTCAAGTTTTCTTGATTTGTGCTGGAGCTGCTTGCATTTATAATAACACGGTCAACTTTCGTGCGAATTCTATGCACCATTTGAATCAAATGAATTCGAAACTAGTCTCACTCCAGCTCAAAAGCTGTCGAAGCCTTCGAGCGAATCATGGACAGCTCTATTTTTTCAAGAAAAGTACAGCCATTACTACGACAGGCTTTATTATTAATATTATAGTGTATTTGTTAGTGTCGTAG
>VNWX01002924.1:0-11100 GCA_009869905.1 Ceratophysella communis | reverse complement strand
GCTGGCAGGAAAATTAGTCGGAGATTTACACTACACCAAAAATGTACATTTCATAGATTTGGCCTCATTGAATTGTTAATATAGGTACATTTAAGCCGTAGTTTAATAGTGTTATGCTTAATTATTTACAGGGAATCCCTATTCTAATCATTGGCCATCATATCCTCTACGGTAAAGTTCAGAAGCTTTCCAAACCATTTGGAGTGCTTGAGAAAGTAATGACAATTGACGAAAGTACGGAATATCATGTCAAAGCTCTCATCAAGCGGAAATTATGCTTTCGTGAACGTCCTAAGCCTATCGTGTCCAACGTTCGTAAACGTGTATAATTTGGCTATTTTATTCAGATAATGCTTTTTCGATTTTTAATACGCTTCGCAAATTAAACGAATAAACCCGCTTAATATTTTGTTCTCTTTTATTTTAAATCAGTTCTTGCCACTCAAAATCCTTACAATGTAATTATTATCCTGAAAAGGTCATGACATTTAATAACAGTGAATAAGTCACTCTCGTACACAATGATTGTTGATTGTAATAATTCTGTAAGAGGTTACCAGTTACACAAGGTCAAAAGCAGCAATACTTAAATGCATAGAATGTCTGATTTGCTTAATTTCGTTATTAGCCGCAAACAAATGCATTTTCTGCCTTGCTTTTTTTAAAAAAAAACTTACAATTACTACAATAACCAATTGTATACTCATCTCGTTAATAATTCGAATACATTACCTATAGTATTGGCTGGCTTGGCTTCACATAAAGTTTCTGCGGGCAACGAGAACAAGACGTAATTTTAAATATGAAGCAGACATCTGCATATATAGAGGTTTTTCTATAACATTTTTATTAACTGATTCAATAGTATTTATTGGTAATATAGAATAATAGAGATATTATTTGTATATAGAGTCTACAAATACACTACTACAATGATTTACTATAATAGTTTAGGTCTTCAAAAACTACAATTTTTCTCTTTTTTTCAATTGGTCGTTCACACGACTTACAAATTGCTCTTTAGGTTTAGATTTTTCTATAACAGTTCGGTTTGAAGAATTTAAAAATAAGGCTTCAAAATAGCCCCATATTTTTTGCCCATTATTTTTGTAATTTTTCTGCCCGATAATAGAAAACACACTGTAAAATCATGCATTAACCTAACGATTTGTCCGTAATAAGTCATTTCAATTCAATTATGTCGGATTTCGATTTAAACATGCAATTAATTCAATAATTTTACTCCTTTTATGGGCGAAAATTTCTATAATAATGGGCATTACAATTCTTCATGAACTTCCCTGTACACATTTTTTTTTACTACGGGGGACATAATTCATATTATACTCTGGCTAATAGGGAATAACACTTACGTTTTTTTTTACACTGAAGGCGGGTAATTCTTGTAGTTATCAATAAACAATCGTAATTAGTAGTCATAAATTCATAAACGTTAAACTTTATCACAGCCCATCTTTTTTTTTTGTTATTTAGTGTTATTATATAATATTTTAAATTGTATATCCCCCGTTTACAAATTGACTCTTGTACGGTGCCATTGACGAGACACGAGGGTTTTTAACATGTCACAAATTAAACGATTAATTTAGATAAGACTATGCGGCGGCGTTGATAACAAATGTTCTTCTCGTTGGTGCCGAGGACTTATTTTTTAAATCTTAATTATTAATCTTACCAAACACTCGTCGTGGGTAATACTTTTTTGATATATCTCTTTACAAAAAAACACAAACATTCTTCCAACCCTGATCAGATTTGAGATGACAGAGGGGGGAGTACATAGTAAAAGCATAATTATTAGATATTTGATGTAAGCAGACGTAATATCATAGGACATAGGACTCAAGACGCATTTCCAGGACCAAGATCAGGTTAACAAGAAAATAGACAATACATTTCATCTATTCTTATAAGTAGAACTCACTCAACAAAAACCATCTATTTTTAGTAAGGCAGCACGTTCTGTGACACTTAAGTAATTAGCTGTAAATTGAATTAGAGTTCACTGGATTCAGCATGCGATCACATAACAGGGTCGCACATCGACTCAACAACAGAAACGTGAAAAAGGACTTGACATTTTAACACTGAAAAATTTTATTTACAAAATTAAGATCAAACTGATTGAAAATTGAAAAATGTTCACGAAATATGCTATTACTGTGTCCACAAGAACGGGTAATATTAAAGGACATACAGGAATACAAGCCGTGTATTGTAGCACTCCTTGGTTAATTCGTAAACACAGTATTTTCTAGCAAGAAAAGACATGGAACTAATATTCTATTTAATAATCTTGGATGGACGTAATTCTGAGTTTTTCTATCACTAATTCTTTCATCCAATAACAGCAAGGTAAACATTTACACTCTAACCTAAAAATACAATTCTCTCTCTGAATCTAAATCAACTAGACTTTGATATTTACACAGACTAAAACAAAAAAACACACAAAAAAGATTTAAGAAATGCAATAGTTGAGCTTGACACTGGCATAATTATTTCTCCCCACAGAAAAATACCTGCCAGGCCAGCCCTCAGCTTCCCCTCTCTCTCTGATAAATACATATCTTTTCTGTAGTATTAACGGCAATATAATTATTTAAGGTATTTTTAAATTTTTACATACAACAATCAAATATAAATTATTTACCTAAGCTAAAGTTTAGCCGCGTTAGAAGCCAAACCCTACTTTATAGGAGTACATTCAAAGTACACAAAAATATATTCATCTTCATTTCATATGAATGACAAAAGATCACTCATACTATGTCCTGTTATTAACTGCTTTTACGAAGGTGAATACTCTGAGATACGAAGGAGCTAAAATGACACCCGAAAATGCAATATTTTTTATTTTTCTATCTCCAGTGAAAGAATAGTCCGAATCATTTTTGGCGGGATCAAGCTCCAAGCTCATATTTCTAAATCCATGCTGATAATTTACGATCTTAATATTCATAATGTTTTTTAATTTAAATACAAAAATGTGGGCAGCAAAGATAAATTATTTATAAAGGTTATGTATTATTGTGTATACTTGTAGTAGCTAGGGCTAGGAGAATAGGTATTTGGATGCGTTGACGCGACATAATTAATAATAAGAGCCACGCTCTGACCCACGTTCTGGCCCGCGTTCTTGGACTTTTTTCGCTTGACTAAGGGTATCGACTCGACGGTAGTAAAGGAGGTAAGGAACACGAGGAGGCGTTTGGTTCAGAATTTGGTTCTCAGTCACTCCCTTGACAGTGGTGTCGTCGTAGCGAATCCAACCGAATTGACCCCAGAGAGATCCACCTGAGGGATGGAACGTGTCTGCCACGTAATGTCCTTTATGAGCTTCCTCTCCGTCATGGTAGACCGCTGTAAAAAATACATACATGAGGCATTAGTACGCTTTACTGCGACCTTTTTGGATAATCCACGGTTTAATTTTGGCGATTTAAAACAGGAAACTCCATTGAAAATAAATGGCTGTGTGTCTTAGAACTACGACTCTCGATATGAAGCTCAACTTCCACCCAGCCAACGAAACTAGTTCACGGCACTGTGTAGTATGAGCTAATCAAGGGTCAACTCTCTTGAAAACACGAATTTACTTTCCCACTGATGTAACACTGCATAATTATTTTCCAGAATCCCTAAAGAGAAATAAAACATTTCCCCGAGGCGGAATTCTGTTGTTTGAACTAAGCAGCTGACAGAACGTGGAGATGCTTAATCCTAACGCGAGACGGAATATTTTGTCATTACCTGCGAATAATTTGTAAAATCGAGACTTGGTGTTGAAGTATTTAGCCTTGGCGTTCACAGACAACAAATCTGGAAAAAAGATTAAATTGTTATGTTCGAGATTTCACTTGAAGAGTTGGACTCATACACACCATAAGTGTTATGCTGATACAATAAATGTCAATTTTACATTGTCAAATGTTATGTAGTTACCTTTCCCAATTTCCAAATCCACTCCGAAATCAACCTTCTTATCGAGCTTATAAATTCTGTTTCCAGACTTGTCATAAACAAAACGCTTCATATGGAGGACAAGAATGATTGGGAGAACTTCTAAACTGAGTTGCTTCCAGATAGCAACTTCCTGACCATTTGCAGAACAACTAACTTCCTCCTTGGTAGAAAGTCCGTCCAAAGCATCTCGAACAGAATTTATGTTCTCGTCCTGGGAATGAATACGTAATATTAAACCAGACATTCGATGAATGAATGATGCAAAAACTTTGAGTGGAAACAATTACGGGTTTTCACTATGCTATACGTAGATAGTATAAAGATAAGTTTTAATTAATTAATTTGTTGAGTTCGTCACTAGGATCATAAATATGTAATTTACGACCCACTCTCAGAGAACTTATCATTATTTTCCCACGTTAGTAACGCTTTTTCCTTACTTCCCATTCTCATGAAGAAAATAAAACATTTTCCTACTACAGAGTCTGGTATGAAGAGAAATAGCTGACATTACGTGGCAGACACAGGGAAACGAAAGGTCAATCCTTTAAGTCAACTGTAACTGTACTCTACATGCCAACGAGATAAGGATAGCAGGTGAGAAAGAGGATTACCTGAATATCCAACTGAAGCGTAAAGAATGGTTGAAGGGTCGTAGTCTTTGGAGTATTTGTTCGATTCAACAACGAGGACATTTGACCCAGAAACATTTCAGAAATTGGGGATTTACTGAAGTCAGTCTTACGAGTCATACTTCCCTTCCCCTTGGGTCCCATCACTTGCCACTCATCATTATCTTCTTCATTGATTTCCGAGTCTCCATTCCGGGCAGCCGGAGCAGGAACAGGGGTTTCAACGACGACAGCTGAGGGCTTGGCATTCAATCGATCCTTCTTAGCCTCATACCACTTCATTAGCTAATTTGGAAGAACAAACAAGGCGTATCATTAGCGATTGACAAGTAAAGGTGCAGCTGTCATTATCCAGAATTCGAATTTATTATTTACCTTAATCATTTCATCGTGTAGCCCATTGAGAAGATGAGATAGGAACTCTTCGGCATCTTCTTGTCGTCCTTCAACTTTGAAGGTGGCACCATCAAGAAGTCCTAGCACTTTACGGATTCCGGTAGGTTCGAAGTTTGCACCGATGAAAAAGGCATCAGTGAGTCTCTTATGTCTAGAATTTTGGCTTAAGCGCGTAATTGGCTCAAACTCCATCACAAAGTCAAATCTAGACACATATTAANAGCGCGTAATTGGCTCAAACTCCATCACAAAGTCAAATCTAGACACATATTAAATCCAATTAGCATCACGAAAAGCATTCCAAAAATCAATATCTGTTCTATGTTCTATGATAATAAATATGAAATACTTACACACTCTGAATAATTGGAGTGGCTTTGCATTGCTTCTTCCCAATAAAATCTTTCATGGAACGGAATAGATTGACAAATGGAGGACAAGCAATCAAAGACTAGAAGTAAATAAATAAAAATCCGAAATATTAAATAAGGAAACCGTTGCGACTAAATTTGAATCAGTTAGTGAAAATCAGTTGAAAAATACGGAACTGTATCTATACATTCTTGGATTATAAACTACTGATACTCTAAACGTATAAAGATCACTTTGTGCCATTTCATCGGGAAAAAAAAAATGGCATAAAAAATGAAATTCTTTGCCGTGGCTAACGGGACTTAGGTGCATAAGCTTTACAAAATAGCTTGTAACCCTACACAAGACAGAAGTTTACTGTTCCCACCACGAGCACACAATTGGCACATATTTGATAGTAAACCAAAGTCGGCTTAATTGGGTGGGGTCTGTTGTAAATGCTATACACTACAAATCTTATCATTTAAAACAAAGTGAAGGCGAAGGCTAACCTGTAGTGTGGCGTTGATGTAACAAAAGTTACTCTGATTGGACAGCCCACGTGGGGTTAGAGAGAGGGAGTGGTGATTCAACACGTAGTTCGTGAGATGCTCGCCCAGACTGAGGGCAATTGGATCATTCTCATTGGACAGACATGTTGGGTCGAAGGAAGGATCCGCACTGTAGATTTGCGGTACGGGATTAGAACTTGACTTGATATCACTCATTGGCACGATTACACTCTGCGTAACAACTAAATAAAAACAAAACAAATATACATAGGTAATTGTGAAGATTATTCGCACATTCCAACTCCATATAAAGGTTCCATTTAATTTGACTTAAGGTGAAGTGGGGTAAGTCCGGACAGTATTTCGATAGTTGGAGTTCAGATCCAAGTTGTGAAAGAACCAAACGATGCTTTCACTAGCGGTTTTTTGTAAGCCGTTGGCTAACTAATTAGCTGCCGTCTAGTGATCACGCATTTCATGAACATTCATTTTTAAAAGCTGTAGCGCGTTAGGTAATTGTGAAGATTATTCGCACATTCCAACTCCATATAAAGGTTCCATTTAATTTGACTTACCATTGTTAGCACTACTAGTACTTGTATTACTACTGCTGCCCTCAGCGGAAATGATTCCGTTCGTCGGTCCATTTGTATTGTTGGCTTGTTTGGAGGAGGCAATGCTAGCCCATGATCGCCCTTTAGCCGGCTGAAGAGAAGTTGCAGAGGTGGAAGCCGAAACTTGTCCATTTGAACTCGTACTAAGATTTGTGTTGCTGTTAGTATTTGAAAGAGCCAATTGTGGGAATTCAGGATTGGTATCCTTCTTGACCGGTAGTGGGACATTATTCTGACGCTGAGACTGGTTCGAGCTAGGACCCTGCTTCTGAGTAATCGGAGCTGACTGGGTGGGACCGTTTGGTTTGAGAACCTCAACTTCAGCAACTTGCTGAGGCTGAACTTGGACCTGAGGGTGATGGGCTGGAGCTTGGATCTTTGCCTGCTCTGGTTGAACCTTGACTTGCGCCTGCTGAGCTTGGGTTGGCACCTGAGCCTGTTTGGGTTGGGCCTGGACCAGAATCGGCTGGACAGGAGCCTGGACCGAAGACTGCTTGGCTTCCACCTGGACCGGAGGCTGAGAAGACTGAACTGGGACCTGAGCTAGCTGGGATTGGAGTTGAACCTGAGCTTGCTGGGGCTGCAGTTGGACCTGAGACTGCTGGGGCTGCATTTGGGCCTGATGCTGCTGGGGCTGAAGTTGGACCTGAGGCTGCTGTTGTTGGGCTTGTACTTGTATCTGAGCCTGTTGAGCCTGAACTTGTGCTTTTTGCTGGGCAATCAAGGTAGAAGCCGGGACAAAAGGCTTGATTTCATCAATACGAGACTTCACACTTGCAAGTGAAGTAATGGGCCCAACTTTAGCTTCAGTAGTATCAACTCTATCTTCTCCCAGATTGGTCGGCATTGAGATGACAGTGTCTGAATTTACAGGTTGTATGTTTCTTGGCTCCGTTGACAAGCGGCCAGTCCAGGCTAGTGATTATCTCTGTCTCAGTCTTGACTTCTGCACTTGGCTCAGTCCAACCTTGTGTAACGGACTGCATCTGGCCTAAACTGACTTCGTAGGCTGTTGTAGGAGGGACTCCAGGAGCAGCGGCTGCAGCTGGAACGAACTCCTGGATGACCTTTGCCCCTTGAGCCAATGTGCTGAGAACAGTTGGATGAGAAACTTGAGGCATTCCTTGAATACCCTCTTGAGGCAACTGAGCAATTGTAGAAGGGTGAAGGATGGGTCCAACGTGATGCTCCAATTCCGCACCTAAACAAGTATGCATGTCCTCATTACTAATACAATTTCCAATTCCTAATAATACGAATTATGACGTGTTCATCAGAATAAAGCTCAAGTAAACGAAGCGTAATGATTTAAATTTTTAAACGCGTGTACCAATACTTCCTTGGATAGTTAACTATGAGAAAAGGAAGCTATCCTACACATGAAAGGTGTTTAATTTTCCCACAGCTAGCACATAATTGGTAGATTTAGTACTTAACCAATTTAGTTGGCTTGTGTGGGGTGACGAATAAACAATGTTTCTGGACTATATTATGCCGACTTCGATCCTGAGTTCAAGTATGTAACAACACTTTCAAGTTTCAGGCACATGGAATGGTCATAGCTGTCTCTATTCTAGCAATTCAATTTAACTCTACAAACCCTGAACCTAACGAATAACTGTAACTCAACGATTAACGCTTCAAAGCGAGGCGAGACAAGACAATAACCAACTTATAAAGCGACACATAAGTGGAAACCAAATACCTCTCTACAGAAAAGCATAATTCCATGCCAGTCAAGTCCTCGAGTAGCCTTAGACTTTCGATTACGACCAAAACCAAAGTACTATCAGAGCGATTCAGGCTAAAGCTCTAAGGTAAATGATTCAACCAAGAATAAAGTGCTTAACTTATCGACAAATTACGATTCAAATTTTTAATGGAAGCATACAGTTTTAACTTAAACGCCCTAACATAAGAAATGCTCTACTAAATGAAAGTAATATGCCGAGGCCAATAAATAAATGGTACGAAGCTAGAAGCTATTCAAGCGATAAATACAATTTATGTATGTTATATTTTATATATTCCCAAGCAGAAGCCAAGCCAAAAGCTACTACTACTACATATTAATTTGTGCATGTACGGACGGAAGGCAATTTTCAGGTTCGATATAATTCGTTCTTCGCATCAGTTGAGCTCTGCATTAAGAAACCATTAAATTGCATAAGCACCGGGCCTAAGACTAACCGAAACCAGAATACTAATGGAGAAAAAATCAAGTACCAGGAGACGTAGCTGGATACATGTGGGTCGAATATTGAGGATAGAGACCACCTTGTTGCTGTTGTCCGCTGGATGGTAAAATGAGCGGCTGTCCAGTCACATTGGTGACGGCCTGAGCAATGGCTCCTGGGGGAGGTGGTGGTGCGAAGTAAACGGTAGTCCCGTAAGGAGGCATGCTGTAGAAACCAAAAAAGTTGGTTTATACTTTAAAAACATGAAGTAATGCCGGCGGCAGTTTTTTGGAAATCACAAGACAATTGAGGTGTCTTACCCGTACCCTCCTGGATAGTACGGTGGGGCGTACTGATTCAGAGGAGGTGGGCCCTCTTCCCCACGGCGTGGGGCGCGAGGCTGCTTTCTGTAACCCTTCGAGTTCGGAGATCCGGGAGTATGCTCATGATGGCCCTTCTGCATATGACCTCCGTCTTCTCCAGAACCATAGGACTGTTGTTGAGGATGACTGTGAGCACCTGCAGCCATGCCATAGGACATCTGCTGAATACCCATCTGCTGATATTGTTGTTGGGTCATGTGTGGAAGCTGATTAAGATGATGTGGGTGGTTCATGAATGTTCCGGCAGAGGCCTGGAGAACTTGTTGTCGGTGAGCCAGTTGCTGATGAAATACCGTGATTGGAACCTGAATGGAATGTGGGTTTGTCGGACCACCATGGATCATTTGACCCGGTGGATAGTAGTTCTGATGAGCTTGTTGAGGAGGACCTTGGCCTTGGCCCATTTGATGATGCTCCATCAAGACTATATATATTCAAACAAACCAGTTCTTAGCATAAAGAGATTCAAAAGCTCTACAAATAATCAATATTTAACAATAATCGATGACAACAGAAGATCTCACTCTATCACTAATTTGCAGAGCCGTGATATAAAAAACTCGTACTCATATCGATATTCAGTGATCTACTTTCGCCCTGCTAGGAAATGATTAGAGTATTTTTGAGTGAGTTTCGGCTAGTCCCTCACGAGATCAACCGTCAACCCGGTACTTAACCAGTACTTTTAATAATTTGTAACGCCATGTTTACAAAATGGCTGATAAAATAAGCCAATGCATTGCTTTCATTATTGAGTAACTGAAGTAAAAGTCTGTCGAATCGAATTCAAGCCGGTAGAAGCACTTAGCACTTATTAACTACTCATTCATACCTCCTTCTTCTTTCTTAACAAAAAACAACTAAAGATTGATATTTGTAATTTGTAGTCAATATCTAATACATTGGCAGAGACAGAAACATTTTATGTGCTGCTGCCTGGGCTATTGCTAGTATTTATTCGGTATACATTGGAAATTCAGAGCGATGAAGGATCAAGAAAGAATATTACGCCTTGTTCATCCATTCTTTAGGATATTCGGATTCGGCACATGCATCGCACATCACTTCAATTCTAGAATTTTGTATCCAGAAATGCTAAAACATAAAACCTTCATAGTTCATAGCTGTTTGTTTAGTTAAGAATGCGCTCAAACCAGTACAAAACATAATTTTGTATTCCCTTCACACGCCAACTACCGATCTCAAGTTGCTATAAAATAAAATTTATTAGTAGGTATTTCTTTAGTTTGTGCAGATCAGTAACTAGAAGCAATGTACCAATAAAATAGCCGAGTGAGTGGAAGTGGTATGGAGTATGGATGGACAAGAGTATGGGCCTGGCGGAGGAAAAAGAAAAACAAAACCAATGGCAATTCGGAAATGCTGCGCTTAATCAATACAGTTGCTAAGCTGAGCGACATGCAGCTAGCATTTCGGAGCTATGTGAATAAATTCTGCATGTATGACTAATTTTAACTAAAAAAAAAGACTTACGATGCTGACCCTGTGACGAGACAGGTACCGTAGGTCCATTCTGATTTTGATGATGAGATAAATTTAAGGCTATGTTGGGGTCTACGCCGAATTCGTGAGGCTGACTCTGTGGACTACTTCCATGTTCAAACTCATTTCGACTGGATTGGCCGGAGTGCATGTGATCTTGAGTGCCTCCGAACTGAACGTCACCTCCTGGGTAGAAGAAACCTTCTGGGGGTGGTCTCGGCTTCAAATGTTCGAAAATGATTGGATTGGAAGGATTTTTGAAGATCATGTTTTGCAAGATCTCTCTCTCAGCTGCAGAGACACAATCCAAGTTCATGTATTCAATACAATTAGACGAAGACGACGCCATCCCGAGATTCTGAAATGAGGAAAATGTTGAAAAGAAATTAGTCGAAGGCTAAAATGTCTCAATACTTCCTTGAATTGCTAACTTTGGAATAGTAGGCAATTCTACACATGAAAGAGATTACTGTTCCCACAACGAGCACACTATTGGTGGATTGAAAAACGCACCAAAGTCGGCTTAATTGCGTGGGGTCTGATTG
>VNWX01002923.1:0-11101 GCA_009869905.1 Ceratophysella communis | reverse complement strand
CTACCGGCATGGGGTGAGTGCGTGCCACCACGCGTTTCGGAGCATTCACTTTACAAGAATGTTAATAAGTCGTAGTCCAAGTAAATCGGGCCCAACAGGCGCTATACTAAAGACGAGTGCTGGAACTTTGAAGAATGTTTCTCATCGCCGATGCTGGGATGAGTTGACCGATGCGAGTCGTGAAACCCTGCTTGAGAAAAAGCCATCCTCCAGTCATTCCAGGACAACTCTGCAGTGGAGCTGCCAATATACACCAGTGATGAAGCCTACGGATGACTTGCGCTTCTCCTACAGCCTAAGACTCTTACCTGTTCATCATACCAATACCTGTAACGTGAATCGTAAAAAACAAAGACAGTAGGTACTGTGTACTGAGCCCGTATGTTCTAGATCTTGAAATTGTATTCAGAATTGAAATAAAGGGAACGTGTTACAGTCTGTTAAGCCCTCGGGCAATTGTATCGGACTATAAACCCCAAATATTATTACTATTAAAATTTTACAGCAATAACGTCACCATGGCAAAATGTGCGGATACTTGGCGGGAATTTAGGGAGCATCTTCACATCATTGTTTTAAAAACCTGATTTTTTATTTTTAGCGTCAGATCAGAATTGTCTTTTACTTGGTAGCCGTGGTTAAACTTACATTGACAACAGGAACCACAGGAGATATTTTCCTGGTTCTTGCAATATTTTGTTCACAAGTGCTACACCATACCAGTACACGCAGGCCACCGCGTTCCGTAGCAATAGACTTGTGCTTCAGGTTTTCGTCGCATCACAAGTTCTGCAAAACTTCACGACAAATAAATTCTGACGACAGAAATAACGCGTACCTAGGGGAAATTTGGTCGGCACACTTGTGAACGCTTTAGGTTAATCTGAAGGAGCTAAACGTATTTAAACAAATGGTGGTTGGGATCTACCACACAGTCTCCTTTTTAGTCCTTTTTCGTGTCTCAATCGAGGCATGTATTGACGAGCCTCCACCAGTCATTCCTGAGGATCAGAGCGCACAGGAAAATAAGGAGTCCCTCGGAGCGTCAATCTTGGACGGAAGCAGAGATGAGGGTGATGAATCCAAGGAAACGGAGACGCACATCCGACCAGATTGGCGTTCCACATTACACGACCTCTTCCTTCCTCAATTCTCCTTCTCTCTCTAACTCTCGACTCGAGCAGACCTTTTTCTGGCCATGGTCTCAAACGGACGTGGCGTGTCGTCCCTTCTTGCCTACAATAAGGACCCTCCGAAAAAATCAAATATTCTTTTGAACAGTGTGCTCCACTTCGGGTTTAACGCAAGGGATTACGACCCGGACGAACTTTGCGAAAAAATGTGCGACTACTATAAAGAAGAAGAGATTCGTGAAGCATTAGACAAATTCTTCGACAAACGAGGCCCATGGTTTGACCGTACTCTGGGAAAATTACGTAAGACTATTTATCCGGTGAAATGCGTAAAAAAGGCGCTTCTCTATCTCATTGAGGGATTGGACACGCGTTTTCCATCATTTGTCTGCTAACAAGTCCACCTGCATAGATAATAAGCCTCTTGGAAACGATATGTCCACAGGTACAGACGACCCTGCACCAGAATATCTGAATTCCGAAATGTTTCCTGATTTCGACGATGACCAGGTTATCACCGGGAAGGATTTATCAGGAATTATCCATGAGCTGCGGTTTATCAAGAGTCTTTGTGAGAAGAAGAAAAAGGTTCCAGTCTACAAGGCCCCGCGTACAACTTCGACGCGACCTTCCTATGCACGCGTTTCTGGACTTCATCGGCTACAGGAAACTGACCCAAACCCTGGACCTTCGCCACGGAGTCCTGAACAGGCAGCGTGGACTCCTGTGACCAGAAAGAGACGTCAAACAAGTGCAACAATTGGGTCCTCTAACTCCCCAATTCTTGCTGCTGCTGATACGCGACCTCAGTCAATTTTTCTTTCCCGTCTTTCCCCCACCACAACGGAGGCCACCGTGAAGAAATATATACAAGATAAGTTCAATGCTCTGAAGGTCGAGAAGCTGCCTACGAAGTTTGACACCTACGCATCGTTTCGTGTAGAAATTGACTCTAAAAGTTTACCTGACATTTTGGACTCCAGTGTCTGGCCAAGTAGAGTTTTAGTACGTAACTACTATGAAATAAGGCCACCAGTATCTAATTGAATTTTATGACTACTCGTTGAACTAAGTTGCATTCATTCTCGGGATGACATGTTATCTTAAATTACACTTCTTAAATTTAATCAAACTCTGTACTCTTCTCTCCAGCTCCTAATTACCCATTCATGGGGTAATAAATAATAATAATAATTAGAAGTCTTCTCACTGGGTCTTGCGTCTCAGAAAGATTTTATCGCGTTTGAACTGTTAATGGAGCAAATAACAATCAAGTCTCAAGCGCTGCTCCGCATCAAACCACGACGTAAGAAGACAGCAAGGACGCCTATGGACGTGAAAGACGCCAAATCTCTCCAGAGAGTGTACAGACGAAACAGGAGACAAGCGATTAGACTGATTGTGGATGGAGAGTCAGCCAAATGCGAGGTCCAATCAAGGAGGTCGAAAGATTATTTCGAGGAAACGCCGCCCCTGAGTCAGTATTCGAGGATGATCCTGCCAACAGACCGGAGGTCATGCTCGACCCTTTCTCAGCCGACGAAGTTGTCATCAAACTGAAGAGATGCGAAAACATGGCGCCCGGTGATGACCAATTCACCTACCGACAATGGCTCTCCCTCGAACTAGAAAGTACCCTATTGGCTCCCATATTTAACCTCTGTCTGATGTACAGGAAAATCCTACAGATATGGAAAACAGCGAACACGATCCTGATCTGCAAAAAAGGCAGCCTGGACAAGATATCCTACTGGCGGCCAATTGCGATCAGTAGGACCATGTACAAACTGTAGACTGGACTAGTTGCTGGGAGACTAACCACCTGGGTTATCAACTACGACGCCGTTAGCAGATGTCAAAAAGGCTTCCTTCCACACGACGGCGTCTTCGAGCATAACTACGTGCTCCAACAAAGGATCATTGAGGCCAAGAGTAATGGCCAGGATATCTACATTGCCTTCTTAGATTTCTCAAAGGCTCCTATTTAAACCGTACAAAAAATCAAATACTTCCGTACACAAGTTTTATTCAAACCGTTTTAAATGATTTCGTACTCAATTTTACATGGTTTCACTCCAAAAATGAATTACAGTGTCCCAAAATTAATTATTTCAACCGACAATACTTTTTTTTTGACCAACAAGCTAAATTCCCTTCAAAATTAGGGAGAAAAGTATTTTACACGTTTATACAAGTATACAACAATGACTTTTGTACCAGTACAATTATTCATTACAGTCATTATTGTATACTATGGCTGTTTTTCGTTTATGGCCCGGCGGGATCTCTTTTGCTTTACCTGGGACCTGATACCTGATACGTTTTATTTATTACACTATATAGCTGATCGAAATGTATGTTTACATATATATCTTGCTCTTGCACTATTGAAATGTTCCGCAAGAACAAGTTAAGTCCTCCAAAGTAGTATCCATTACAATGTTTTTGATATTTCATATATCATATATCATTTAAGCTTGGCTTGTATGTTTGTGTTACGAAGTAGTACGTCAAGTTCCTTATAGAGCAAAACTTGATAACTAGATTCATTTTCGCAGTTCGAAGTATCAGCTCGTAATTTAAGTTTGATGGTAGGGACGGTAGGAAATAGTTTAGGATTCGCTGAGTCTGATTTCCGGGTCTTTGACATTTGATGTAGCAAGGATTTCGCTTCATCGAAGAACTGACCTGTCGGTAAACCGGCTACTCCAGGTTCCTTCATCCTTAATTACATTGTTAGGAGCTTCCAGACATTTATTAACGCCGGAGCCTTGTTGGTCATTTTCATTCCAAATTTGGCTATATCAATTTGTTTATGGCCACAAAATATTTAAAATTGTGTACGAAACCAATTATTACGATTTCAACAAAACTTGTGACCGAAAGTATTAGTTTTTTTGTATGGTTTAATATTAGGTCTTTCTCAAATGCGTTTCCATTTATTCCTCATGGAGCCCTCAGCAAAGCAGTTTGGTCCAATGGTGCTGGAGAACACATGACTGAAATAGTGCAAGACCTCTACACCGACTCCTTCATGACAGTAACCACAAAGAACGAGGTAACCGAGTCTATCAACGTTAAAAGAGGAATTAAGCAAGGAGGCCTTCTGAGCGGTCTGCTTTTCAACTTGGCTATCGACCCGATCCTTCAGAAGTTGAAATCTGTGGGCCCACGGCACCCAGCGCTGGCGTTCGAAGACGACATATCACCACTAGCTAACAAGAAAAAAAGTTATGCAGAAGAATCTGGACCGAGTTTATGAAACATCTTCCCGCCTGGCACTGGCTCCCAGGGAGCACCCCTGGTACCTGGGCGAGGGGGTCAAATGACCGAAATGCCAGGGGGTGTGCGAGAGTGCTGGCCCAGAAAAATTCTAGGGTACCTAATAAACTTAAGGGAGGGGGGGGGGTTGTACGGGCACCACCTGGCTCCCCCCATTGGGCATGTATTCCTATGCATAACCGGGAAGGCACCGATCAAAAGCAAACCAACACAATTTTACCTGAATGGTGAGCCGATGCGGATGCAGGAGGAAGGAGAGTTCACCATGTTGTTGGGAAAACCAGTCGGCTCCAACAACTTTCTAAACCCAATCGCCCAGCTCAAGGATATGATGTATTATAGACCTGATGATGAAGATCGCCAAGTCCAAACTGGCCCCGTGACAAAGACTAGACGTCCTGAAGACTTTCTGGACAATTTAATAAGACTGAATGGACTAGGGTCGACATATCAATACGTGCTCAACTTAAAACTACTCTACAACTTCCGGAAAACGCAGATAACGAATACCTATACGAGACAGCGACCTGTTCCTGATTGACAACGTCTTCAAATTGCTCACATTCAATGACCCCGGCATAGTAGAGGCTAGCTCTCAAGGACCTGACAAAGACCGTCACAATAAGTCTTAAAAGAACTCCAGACCACGTAGAGATCGGCGAGTACCTATCAGGAGAAAATAACGGCGACCTAAGGAGAGCCGGAAACAACCGGAAGTACACTTGGACATTGGCCAGACAATCATTTACTCGTAATGATGTAAGCTGGACTCTTTCGACAGAGGTGGAGTACCAACCGTGAAACATGAAGAATATTCCCTGACCTGCAATGGCCGCTTCGGGATCACATTCACCATCCGCACCCACCTCAGAGCTGCCCGAGACTACAGACTGCATAACCTACCTTGTCAAGGCAAAGTAATGGAATGTGTGGCTCACTGATCCACACATTGCGTGCACACACTGAGTCACTGGCCTTGGACTGAGCCAGGCTCAGTCCAAGGCCAGTAGCCACTTCATGAGAACCGGTAACTTCACGAGATTCGCTGACTGGAGACTCGTTCATCGTGCTCGCCTCAACCTAACCCTACCTTTCGGGGCGCAGCCATGGAGTGCCAGACAGTCATGCCGAAGTACCCTTATGATACGCTGCCCCACGTACTGAAACACTGCATGCGCTACTCAGCTGCATACCTACAGCGACACAACTCCAAAGTTGACAGAATCCGGGTGGCGGCTGGGAGGTAGTTCAAGATTCTGGGTGAGAACCAGACCATCGACCATTCCCGGGTCAGACCAGACCTGGTACTAGTCCAAGATAATAAAGTCATCATCATCTACGTCACTATCCCGTTCAAGAACCGGAAGGAAGCAGTCCTAGCCTCAAGAGCTAAAAAAGAGGATAAGTACAAGCACTTGCAGAGTACCTTCGGAATCAGTACACATGAGTTACGGTTGAGGCCTTCATCGTTGGCGCCCTCGGAACCTGGGATCTGCGGAACGAAATACTGTTGGCAAGCCTGTGTGCTAAAAGCTATTGAGCCCTATTGAGGAAGCATTGCGTAAGTGAAGTAAATGAATGGTCACGTGATATTTATATTGAAAATGTCACAGAAATCAAGCAGTGGACCACACCCGACCCACACCGACAGCCGACCTGTCCGAAACCCCCTTCAATCACAAACCCATTCCCATTTTCAAAATTCACAAGACGACGACTCTCAACAGTGAGAGCACATACGCATTATGATTCGTTTATTTGTTGTGTCGTGGTCTGTTAGTTGTAAGTTTTTGTATATGGATGTTAATTAGGCTGAACGCTGAACATTCGACTCTGTGGTAATCTTAAGTACTCATTTTTATCAATTCAACAACCCATTTGATCATCCATTCTTTTGTATTATACTTACTCCCCGCGAGTAACAGTTAACATTGGGTAAAATAAAGTTCACGGAGATCAATTCGTTCTGATCCTGGATTTTGAAAATGATAATCTTCACACGGTGTATGATTTCTACATAATACATGTTCATATGCATCATTAAGGTTTTATATGAAGTAGCAGCGCCCACTCCAGCAGAAAAGTGCCGCGCCTTCCCCTCTTATTCGTGTTGGAAGCTTCGTCCCACTGCTCCTCTTAAGCTCAGAGCCGAAGGCTCCTAGGTGGCGGACTGTACCTAAGCCAGTTTTGCATACGGGCTTGCAGCAGGTGTATGCTAATTTAGGAGCCACACGCCTCCTAGTCCTAACACATGACGTTTCATTCTTTATAATGTAATTACTAATTCTGATTATATATATATATGTTGCAGTGAATATGTCAAATCGGTAAGTATGCATACTAACTGGTTAGTATTGAATTTCACTAGGGACTATGCATAATAACCAGTTAGTATCGATCTGACTAGGGAGTATGCATAATCCCTAGGGACTATGCATAATCCCCAGTTAGTCAATCAAATCATGTTGAAAACATTATTTCAAGTACATGAACGCATGTTATGGTCTTAAATATACCGCATATAATTTTTAATTCAAATTTATAAGCGAGCCTAACAATTACATGCGGAAACAGTCAAACAAAAACACAACACTTCATATTGAAATTACGACAGTGATAACTACATATTGTCACCTTCCTTGGTTCGCAATAAGGTACAGGACGCTCAAAGTAAGTGTTATGCTTGGCAAAATGTTTATTCAGCAGAAGATTAAGGTTCGCAGAGTTTCGGAAGGTGACAGAGTTTTGCTGGAGAGAGATGTCAAAAGATTAACATTGTTTTGAATTTCAAAAGGTTAGTTACAATTGCAGCACATCGCATTAAGTTCTCGGAATAAAATTAGGGCTCATTCACTCGTCAGACTCACAGGTTTTACAAATCAGTATCATTCAGATTGACTGAGACGAAGACATCATTTGCCGTTACGTGAACCAAAATTGGCTCTTAAAACTGTAAAATGTATCTCAGCTACTTGTAGCTGAGATTACCGTTATCGAAACAACATCGATCTTTCGAGAACGTGTCCAGACTTTGAGCGGATTCGATTCGCTGATTTCCCGTGAATTGGTTTATTGGTGGGTGCAAAAAGTTCAAGAGAACTATAGGTTTATAATTATTAAGAACTCTATAATGGAAATTCACTTATCCAGAACTAATTTTAGGCATTTTTATCGACTAACCTATACCTTTAGCTAACCAAAAAATTATGGTAGGAAAACCGATAATCAGGAAGAAAGAGAGACGGAATGGCTAAAAATTTATATCTTGATTTCTGGATTTGAAAAGAAATTAATTAGAAATTAAGGTGAAATTACGTATTAGGAGTAAAGCGGTTAGGAATTGCAAATAATTTACTTCGAATAGGATTACGGTAGGGTTATCATGAGAATCGCCACAACGGAAGTAGAACCGCAGCCCAGAATTAAAATAGCACTGTTACTTTCACTCTGCCGTTACATAGAGTTGGAATAAGGTAAGGTTGGCTCATTTGGGAATTAAAAGCTAGAAGTCGGCGGAGCTCTCTCACTCTAAATCATCAGTCTAGCTGAAACCCGTTGCTCCTACTAAACGTTAACCGGGTGAGTCTTTTTCTATTGAAACTTTAATTTAGTATTTGCTTTGCGGATTTAGCCTAATCTTGTGCTGTATTGTTTCAGGAAGAAATAAACTAGATTGACTGTACTGCCGAAAACATTACGGTCCGGTCCGGATGATTTGATTGTTTTAAGACTTTCGAAGAGTTTTACTCCAAACCACGCTGGTTGCCACTGTGTTTTGCTTTGGACGAAATACGTTTAATTTTACATTTTGAAACTCTACTTTGAAATAAATAAATTTTGTGTTTTGGGTCTAGTTAATTTAGCGCAGATTTAATGGTCAACCAAATTTTATTTGAAACGTGAATTTGTAGCTAACCAAAGCATGAAATGTTTGATGCAAAGAGTAGTTAGTCAGAAAAATAATATCGTTGAAGAGGAAGAGAAAGAGAGAGAAGTAGAGAATAGAAAGAAAAGCACACCATATTAGCACTTTATTATAGCTCTGAATTCTGGATTGAAATATGCGGAATTGTGAATGTCGCTGAAGTTAAAAAGAGTGAATATAGGTGTTTTTAAATGTACAATGTCAATGCTAACAAAAATGCGTAAAAGGATAATTCCGTTTTGTACTTTTTTCTGGTTTTCTGAAATTCAAAGTCTAACAAATTGGTCAAATTGGTTTTTTTCGTGGTGCTGAAGTTCAGGCTAAGCATAAAATGTCATTTGTTTTGACTAGCTATAAGTAGCGGAGGAAGCGAACCTCTCATATTTCGGCATAAGCGTGCTATATGGAGCATCAGAACAAATATTAGAAGTGGCCGAAATCAAGAATAATAATATTAAAAGGGAAAAGTAAGCGACAGGAAGTGACGAGATAAGCTGTTCTTGAGCATAAAATTGTGTACCTGTTTTTTTTGTGTTATATGGAGCATCAGAACAAATATTAGAAGTGGCCGAAATCAAGAATAATAATATTAAAAGGGAAAAGTAAGCGACAGGAAATGACGAGATAAGCTGTTCTTGAGCATAAAATTGTGTACCTGTTTTTTTTGTGCGTTGGCCTGGGTTGTCTTTATTTCGTCTAAATGTATTAGAGTGCTTTTAATGGACTGTTTCTATGCCCCTTGGCGGCCCGATAACTACGTTATTGGCTTTGGCTTGTCTTTCATCCTCCCTTTTTCTACCCATTTTGCTACGTGTTCTACAGTTACGCTTTATATGCCCTATTTTATGACAAAAAAGCATATAACAGGGTTTCTATCGTTAATTACTCGACTTTGATCCATTACGTGTAATTTAGCTAAACTGCTTTGAATGCTAGTTACGTTATCACATAAATAATGAAGGGTTTCGTTAATTCGTTCTATGTGTTTATCAGTCAGTAATGTAGCGCTTGGACTCACGATGGGTGCGGTAGCGCAACCCAAAATCGATGTTTTGTTGGCTAGAATTCCGTCGTCGTTCTTAGATACGGGCGTGGTTTGTACGGCTTCCTTGGGAGATGCTTCGACGGAGGCCATCTTGAATTTTTAGTACTTAAGCAGTAAAATCGTAGTAAGTAGTTTGAAGTTGCTTCACAAATCCTAGCAGGGTCAGCAAATGTCAACTTCCTTGGTTCGCAATAAAGTACAGGACGCTCAAAGTAAGTGTTATGCTTGGCAGAAGGTTTATTCAGCAGAAGATTAAGGTTCGCAGAGTTTCGGAAGGTGACAGAGTTTTGCTCGAGAGAGATGTTTACTTAGACCACAGCTAGAGTAAGACTGATCCTTATGGGCTAAATACCCGCGTATTTATACTACTTCGGTAACCACGGTGCCGGATGTCCAGGTGGTACCGCATCCGGCGAGCTGGTACCAAATCCCTGAAAATAGCTAGATTTAGCCTAACCTAACAGGACTTGGTTGGACTTTACTGGATTTGGCCAGTGGTGGTAACCCAAAAATGATCTCATAGTTTAGGCCAGAACGGAATGCCTGTGGTAGTTCCTGGAACCATGGAAGGTTCCAGAACAACCAGCGGCACGTGCCATGGGCGGGTTAGCCAGTTACGTAATTCCAGGCGGTCAACCAATCCAGTCACTACATAATTTACACTATGCTAAATTATCACCTGAACTTAAGTTGGGATGCAGTCCATCTGCCAAACGCAGTTGGCGTAGGGACCTGCTACTAAGGACAGTAAACTATGCTAAATGTAATTTGCTATGCTGAGTTGTGTCAGAGACCGGAACGTCCCTACCACAGCCCTAGCCTAGTCCAAGCTGAGCAGAGCTCACGTCAACTTAGGAAGTTGACAATATTCACATCATTCACAACTCACAACATGAAGGGCAACAACTAAATTCAGAAACCGTCATCAAAATAAAACTTAGCACTTATTATAATTAAAACAGGGTATAGGGATAATTAAATACTTAAATTATGTTACTATTTCACCTCTAACAGTATGAATTACGGTTGTGGCATTTACTACTGCAACTACGAGTCGCTTTTTGACATTTGGAATTTCCGTCTTTGCATTTTGTGGTACATTTGCAAGCATTCGGAGCAGTTCTCGTCTAATCTCACATCCATGTCACAAATTAAACAGGGGTTTGAATCTCCAGTTTATTTCCACATTTTCATTGACTACACGTTCAGAAGCAGCTGTTTCTTCCTAATTTAGCAGTTTACCTAAATCGTCTCCGTATGTAATATCGATCAAATCAACCTTAAAGTAGCAAATAATTTTTGAAAATAGATTATTGAATCCTTGAAACTTTTTTATTTTAAAATTACAAATATTTTTACTTGGCATCGTGAATTTAATTATTTTGATAAAATAGGACGAATCACCACTAGCGTAGCCAGGATCTCATTTCGGGAGGGGCCCAAAATTAGGATTTTTTAGAGCGCCGTAGGCGCTCAAAATTTGGCCATTTTTGTTCTCAAAAATCAACATTTTCAAGCAAAATCAGCCAAAATCAGGGCTCAGGAGTCCTATTTGCGCCGCAGGCGCTCGAAATTTTCGACATTTACTCTCGAAAATCAAGTTTTTGATCTTAAATTGACCTGTTTTGCTGCTAAATTATGTGGAAACGTAGTTGGTAGAGCCAACTGGCGCCGCAGGCGCGAAATTTTTTAGATTCTACTAGAAAACGTCCAATT
>VNWX01002922.1:0-11107 GCA_009869905.1 Ceratophysella communis | reverse complement strand
AGCAACAGCACTGGTATTTTCCTCATTGTCTCATCTGCGTGTGTTCGGAATGAGAATTCTCAATTTTTCAAGGGTTTCCACTTGGCACTTGGCACGCCGTAATCAGTAGTTAGTCCTTTTTTTTTCATTTTTCAACGCCAATGCTTGGCTGCATGAATGTTTTGCCGTGGCGTATCTTATTTATTTGCAAAATATTTATAAAAAATGTTGCTCGGCATGGTTGGAAGTATTTACCGGCATTTAAATCGAAATACTGTCTTCAATTAATTGGTGGATTCAGAAGAGAGTATCTCCATCAGTTTAGCACGAGGCCAAGACGCCGAGTCTGTTGAACTAATCGCCTATGAGCTGAATTGCATAAGCAGGCATCCGCAAAAATATCAGCCGGCGTCTTTAACCCTTATTTAATTGAGTTAAAAATCCAATTAAGCCATGTGGTAATTACATGAGATAGTGTAATACGGATGACATGCAATTAATTTTGACCTCCGGATGCAGAATAACGCCTTTGTCGGCGACACCTTTGACCGCTTATTAACGGACTTACCTATCACATTACTGTCATCGCGGGTGCAATCTGCAGTGACAGGTCAGATGTAATTACCAGCTTAGCTTCCTTTTAATTAGACGCTAAGCGGCTCGTGCTTTATGCTGCTGTCTTTAATTTAGATAATTACTAATTACACGTGGCTCGTGGCTCATATTTATCAGCGGTTTGCTTATAACAAGAGTTTCGATTAAATGCAGGACCGGATCATTTTGTGTACCTAAAGCGATTCAATCGTCGAAATATCTGAACATATAAAATACATAATTATTAAGGAACGTGGCAAAATTTGGAAAAAATTGGTCTCGTCAGCGTTTTAAACCTTTGCCAGAGGTACCCAACTAACCATAAATAATTTGCAATATAGAGATTTGAGATCCTTCTCCACGCTCCACTTAGAGATATAACAATTGATATAACGCTGAGGCGCCAATTGAAGCTGCTTGCCTTTAACTTCCTGATGTGCTTGCGAATATTAATTAGCTGAGCTAATAAGTGCTTCGCATTATTCAGCAGAGGCGTCTAGACATTCCTTCTATGCATCTGTCTGACTTGATCTGGACTCAACTCGGGAAGTCCAAATTATCAGCTCTATTCTCATTCTAATTTTTCTCACATTATTCAGCAGAGGCGTCTAGACATTCCTTCTATGCATCTGTCTGACTTGATCTGGACTCAACTCGGGAAGTCCAAATTATCAGCTCTATTCTCATTCTAATTTTTCTTAACGCGGCGCGGATTTTACTAGTCGAAGACTTGTTAGCAGCTGCCTGGGATCCCATGATCAATGCCTGCCTAATATAGCAAATACATTACATATATTGATTCGTTAATGCCTCAGCTGGAAATCGCAATTTTTCATGCCCTAGTTTTATTATCAGCCTGCCAATTCCATAAGGTAAATATGTACAGGTATTCCAATCACAAAAAAAACACATTTCACCTTGAATCCCATCGGGAACTACCAGCTTTCTTTTGCAATGTAAATAAAACTGACATGTACGCACGTAATTACAAAATATAAGCTATAATAATATTGGGCTTTTTTGACAGGCACTCTGTGGACATTGCTCGTTGCAATATCTCAAGTACCACTCTACAGTTTAGTTGCTCTCTCCTATCAAAATTTAATGATGAAATTAAGCACAGCCATTGCAAGGACTAGGCAGTATATTGTACTACCAAGCTAACTGGGTTAAACACGGGATTTCATAACTACGTAGGGACATGTCATAAATATATATGGCGATAAAAAAAGATGATTCATGAAGAATTAAAACTACCGAACGACTGCTTATCGCCCAGACACACATAAAAGCCCAGCAGAATACTTTTGCTACAGAAATTGCCTTTATATTTTATTATGCGTACAATTTTAGTTCATGGAACACATTGAACTAAAAAAAGTATGTAAATAGAAAGTTTGCCTGTAGTACTAAAATTCATCCCACACGCCCACTTTTTGCATGGTTTCCGAAATTTCCAAAGTATTAACACAAAGTTTTTTTGTAACTTTCTGCCCAGTACTTTGGGCACCGTAGTAAAAAGTTGAAATGAAACTACGACACACATTAAACGAGAATTGTCAGAGATGCCAACTGCCAACTTCCAGTGCCTTAATTCCCTTCGTTGTAGTCCAAAGTTTCAGAGCGTATTATTGTGTAGATAGAGAGCTATCTGGAAAAGTATGCTCTTAACTTTTGATTGGAGATTAAGATTGGAGCTTCATTCATGAACTCTCCGCTCCATGTGTCAGTTCAGCAGAGGGTCCAGTCCAAGAGGATTATTTCGAAAGAGGCTTAAAGACAGAGCTTGCTGTCTCTCGATAGCTCAAGGAACAGTAGCGGTATTGTAGCAAAATATATGTAGACGCACAATTAATTATACGCAACGGAACCGTCCACCACGGGAGTGCATGAGGAAGTGGATAGTGGACATGTACATACTGAAATTATCAGCCCAACCTGACTCGACACTTGACCTGAACTTCCGACCTTTTGAGATTCACTCAGCGTCTCTTTGGCTAATGAAATTAAAAGAGGAGATGCTGTTGCAGCCTGGCAAAGTGACACTCGAATTCGACGAAATTTAGGAATAGTGTCGGCCAATGAAGATTACGATAGATTGGTATGTTTCCCAAAATTGGCTAATTGTAGCCCAATAGCCCAAAGCCCAAAGGTCTGCAATGCAGTGCGTAAACCTTGGAAGACATTCGACCTGGATTTTTGCTCATTATACAGCTACATTTAAATTTTTTTTAAAAAGGCAGCCCTACGACGTTAAAATCCTCGCAAACTTAACTTTTTTTCTTTTTTTATGCAAATGCCATATAGCTTTTAAGCTACGTAACATTATAATGGAAAAACTTCAAAAGAAAGAACGACGAGCAAACAGCGATGAGGCGAGTCAAGTTTTCTCGTTTTTTTTTGCACAACATTTTCCGGACGGCTACTTTCTCCTTTCTTCTCTCCTCTGCCTACTTTGCATGTTCTGCTGTTAAGTCCCACGGCCTATTGTTTCATTTGAACGGTCCTTTGGAAAGGCCCTTTGCTGCATATAACGTGCTCAGAACGAGCTCCTTAGGTAGAGGGGCAGAAAATGCTTAATGTCACAAAACTTTGTTCTTGAGCTTTCCCTGCTCTGCAATGTGTGTCCTTCTGATCTTTCCAAAGCCTAACGGCACTCAAACTCTACAAAAAGCTGAAGGTGCAGAAAATGCTTAATGTCACAAAACTTTGTTCTTGAGCTTTCCCTGCTCTGCAATGTGTGTCCTTCTGATCTTTCCAAAGCCTAACGGCACTCAAACTCTACAAAAGCTGGAGGTTATACGGAGAAAGTTTTAGATTCTGCGGAGCGGTGAATGAGGGCGGAAATAAAGTAGAATCGAACTCGAGACTTCAAATGCCTCTTTATGATTCATCACAGCGGCTTTTCTGCGGAAAGAGCGGAAGTCATTAGCATATGAAAGCTATCTAGGACAGGCTTCTAATCATATCTACAGCAGTAGGTTATACGGAGAAAGTTTTAGATTCTACCGAGCGGTGAATGAGGGCGGAAATAAAGTAGAATCGAACGAGACTTCAAATGCCTCTTTATGATTCATCACAGCGGCTTTTCTGCGGAAAGAGCGGAAGTCATTAGCATATGAAAGCTATCTAGGACAGGCTTCTAATCATATCTACAGCAGCATCTCAGCCCGAGTTCTTCATCTGAATAATTGCAATATTAAATCAACTTCTTGCAAAATTATTTGGCAACAGGCTGGTCAACGAAATAATATGCATTTTATGGATTAATAAATATTTTAAATCTCGTTAATAATTCCGTAATTACTAAGAAACAGGGCATGTGCGGCGTTCATACATTCCACTGGACGTCACTGTACAGCTCAGCATAACCTCTAGGATCCTAGCTCGACTTAAAACCCTCGTAAACGGAGTATTAATATCAATAATCAATAGTCCACGTCCTCCAACAAATCCAATCCACGTCAAGTCAATTCCAAATTATAGAGAAATCCCGCTTCCCTCAAGCGGAGAAAGTAGAAAATTACATAGACAACAAGCTCGAGTATTTCCACGTAGACAGACAGGTCTTGGGTTCGTTCTTATTGATTTGGAATTCTACAACCGCAGCAGCTCTTCGACTTGATTTATTCAAACGTCCGCTCACATTAGAGAGAATACGTAATGCGATAGCCCAGGTCTGACGCCAGACTGTGTATTGAATACACGACGCCGAACCTGACTTGACTTGATTCAACTTGACAGCGTAAATATTCCGAATATTCAGTATTCAGTATGATCCAATTTTCATATTTTAATACCTGCGCTGATGCAGGGTTTATGTAATAAAAGGGCATATAGGAAGGGCTTGATAGGGCTACCGGAAGGAATCCCATCAGTCCCAACGCCTGCCTTGAATGGTGAAATCAAGTTCTACGCAACTTCGGATGAATTTTTTGGCTTGCACGCGTTGAGGCCTGGAAAATAGCCCAACAAAATCCGAAACTGACGGCAAGCCGATTGTCCCGAGACCGAGGACTCGCTTCACGCTGTAAAGCTTTCTGCCAGTCTTAAGACTCATCCATTGTCTTCCTCGGCCTTCAGCACAATAAATCATGTAAATCTTGCCCGAGAGAGACTCTGGGAGTGATGATAATCCATAAAGTCAAAACAGGGAGGCGTGAATGGAGAAAGCTGCTGAGGTCGGAGAAAGCAGGGAATAGTCGAATCTAAGGTCCGACGAACTGAGGCAGAAGGCTTCTGTCAAATACCTAAGCCGCCCTGTTACGTGGCCGCAAGAACGAAGATCCAGAGAAGAGATTTCCCTCAAGTAAAACGAAGTATAAAAATGAGTCTACTGCCGTAAAACCTGACCTTTGATATTTTGAATATTTCCTTCATGTACTTCGACTTCGGTCCCTCTGTTCTGAGCCCACATAATTCTATTGAAGAAATTTCTGTAGCATAACTTATTTTATTTGCCCGCAGATCAGAGCTCTTGAGTATCGGATTTAAGTAAATATAAGGCCGTAGTTGAGAGGGCGGAGAAAGTTTAAGCGTCGATCTCCGGTTGCTTGCTAACAGAATCAGCTAATATCTGAGGCTGCCCTGATTCAAAACTCAAACTGTATGAAGCCCTTGGATGCTTCACAAGATGAAAGGAGTCTGTGGTTGATAAAATAGACGTTGTTGGAAATATGATGCTCTGCTTTGGGTGTTGACTGAGTGAAAGCTCTTTTCCTTTAGAAAAATAGTGGGTTTCTTCTTGTGCCTGAGTTCCTGGAAGTGGAGATTGGTCCAAAGTGAATCCAACGGAGCAAAGCATTGGAAAACGAGATAGGACATACTCAACCGAACAGCAGCACCCAGCTCTTCAGCAAAAAGATTCTCCTGGACTATCGATTTTCCCTGCTTTCCTACTAGAAAACTCACTTCACTAACTTGTCAGTCCTTTGGTTTTACTCTATTTTTCTACGTTCATTCCGGGTCGAAGCGTCTGAACTACAAATAATGCGGAGTCCAAATGTTTCTATCAGGATTTTTGGTCAAGTACACCGGAAAAGCATGATACGAAGCTGGCTACACAACGCTTATCCGGTGATTTTGAGAGTGAAATGCCGACACGAACTGAAAACTAAGGTGAAAGGTAAGGCCACTTGAAAGTTTGTAAAGTTTAAGTAAAACTGCAAATAATACTACACTGCAGATTGCAAGTTTCATTTCGCCTGCTGAGATTTGAAAAGTATTGAAGATCATTTGAGCCATCATAGAGCTGATCCGGCCAAGATGGAACCTTGTGCCCCTTAGGCTTGACCTCGATGCTCTGCCTGCTCCCTCCATTTCAATTTCTCATTTGCGGCTTGACTCGAGTTTAGCCTTAAGTAGATGGCCTTCGTCCCAGGGGCAAATGGAAGACACTTATCGTTAATGACGCCAGTTTGCTGGGACGAAGTGCCATTCATGCATAAGATGAGGCTGATGGCTGTCGTCGCAGACGCTCTATGCATATAACATCCAGCACTCTCTACTTTTAGACTTTCTGGCTCCTTGAATCTCATTAGGGAGACGGGAAGGGAATTGGATTGATTTTGAAATATGAAACATGGAATCCTGACTTTGTCCCTGTCAGGACTTTGTCCTACTGAGAAGTGAAATGGAAACCCTCGCTAGTGTCTCCCGGGGATTCCACATACGTCGCTCCTTCGAATTCTCACTCCACTAAGAAGCTTTGGGGGCTTAGAGAGCTGCGAGATGCGAGGAATGCTCAAGTGAAAGCGGAGAAAGTTCCATGCCCTATTCAAGCACGGGAATCACAGTGCTTCTCGTAGTTTTAAAGTAACAATGGCATAAGGATTTAACCCCGCTCATTATTCTTATGTCATTTTTCTTAGCATCTGAATTCATCGTAAGGCCATCACACCTTTTTAAAATGCAGATCTTGCAGGCAACGACTTCAAAGTTAAAGAAGGATGCAAATGCAGAATAAAACACAGGTAAAACCGCGACAGTGTTTCGTTATGAAGCCTTCGTTTAATCCCCAGACGCATCAAAGTGTAGTATTTACGGTATAACGACCGTGCGTTGTGTCAGAGTCATCATTCATTCATTAGAATTAGAGAGCGGAAGGGAGTCTTGAGCGGAGTGAAAGTGCTCTCCATAAAAAGCTCCGTCGACAGAGACGTTGGGATCCATTTGACAGGCTATGGGCTCCTTTCTCCCGGCTCGTCATCACCATCACTTATCCCAGTCACCGCTACTGTTCTATACAAGAGCTGTACAAGAGAACTACTGCCGTTTGCGAATTTCAGGGAGTGGAAAGACTTTCTCCTTCAGTTCTACACATACTTCTCTGCTTGTCTACTCCATCATTTGTCTTTCTTTTCACAGAACAAACTCGGGCCAGGCTTTCACTGCTTTCACTCTGGTTTTTACGTTAAGGCAGTATTTTCAAAATCAACAAAATCGTCCCACACGGCACAGGACTGCATTATATCACAAAAACAACCTCCAAATAAGGTCACGACCCATTTGAACGTGAATCACGAAACCACTCGGTGAAAGCAGCTCCTGCAACGCTGGAAACCAAAAGATTCGCGTCCACAAGAATACAGCCTTAAGACCCCGCCACTAGCCCATTACATATCACATCGTTTCTTTTCAACTGCTGGAGTTCAAATTGAGATGGGAATAGTGGAAACGTTCCTCGAGAAATATTTCGTGGAGCTACTTATTTGATTCCCTACTTTGCATTTTCTAGTAGCACTGGCTTCTTCGCCTGCCATCAGCAGCTCGCGTGAGATGTCCCACTACTTACTGAAGCATCCAAGCGAAAGAATCCAATATTGCTTTCACTCCTTCGACTAAGAAAAAATTCTCATCTTCTATAAGATTTCTAGAAGTCTCCGAGCCATTTTAAATTACGAAAAAAAATCCTGGAACCTACTAGGATTCAGGATCGAAAGTACACGCGACTGTTTTTGAGTGTTTGCAATAATATATAGATTTAGCCTGTGGTAAACAGAGCTTAGGCTACAGTTACAAAAAATAACCAAGAGTATAGATCGAGAATAGCAGAGAAAGCCAGGAGAAAGGGGTGCGTGGGAAGTGGCACTGCATTAAGGCGAATCTGACCTTTTCACCGAGAAGAATAATATGCGTCAAAACCTGGGAGCAGTACAGACACGGAACATCCGGTGTCACTTCTATGAATTATTTAGTCTAAGCGTGTTTTCAATTCTGCCTAAAGGTTACGCCAAACCAGGCGTGCATCAAGACCGGGGAACATTTTATTGCAGGCTAATCTCCGTTGCTAAACACGTAGATCTTGGTGCCGTGCCCTTATCCGTGCATTGCGTAAACATCATTCATATTTATCATAATGCTACCGCAGTGTCAATGCTAACAGGAATCTCTGAGCATCGCAGCTACGGACCTGATTTCGAATTTGAATACTTGTTTTTATTTGAATTAATTTTCGAGTATTGTCAACAGGCGACTAAGACCTTCAAGGACCTACCTCTGTAGTCCATTGTGAATGAAGTGTGAAAGCCGTGTTAAATAATAGAGGAGCTGTTAAGAAAGGTCCATTTAAACATGAGGCTAGAGAGGTAGCTCTGGCGTGTGAAGGGCTGAAAGGCCGAGATTTTCAGTAGTCCTGTCAGCTTTCAGTTCGTTTGGTAGTTAGTTGTGAGGGCAGACAATTGGGATTTGAAGTACTGAGGCAAAAGCGAACGAGAGAGAAGCCAAAGAAAAGCTGAGTGTGTAGTCTAGTGTGAGGAACAGCCTGAAGAGATTCGGCTTCTCGTTGGCCGCAAAATGAGGAAATACTTTCCATTACTTTCACTCAGGGTTGTCAGGCCCACTCCACTCATGAGCTCAGTATTAGAACAGCCAAATACAATGACGGATCACTTGAAACAACAAACTGCATGAAATACTGGAATTTATATCTTAAGACTATTTTAAAATATTCAGTGGCCTTAAGTCTAAACTAAAATAATTCGATAAAATTTCTTGCTATGGTTGAAAAAGTGAAAAACAGATAATTGAAATAACTTTTTTAAAATTTGAACTCCAGAAAACCCGAAATGCTGTTTCACAAGTTTTAATTTGCCAACCCTACTTTTTTCTCTCGTCACAGTCTTTGTGTGGCTTTCTCCGACAGAGCCCAATCCTTTATCACGAGCTCGCACTCATTCAGTTGCCCCTCATTTGTTATGCCTGAGCTGAGATCTTAATTCCGCTTGGGCGGGATTAGGAAAGAGCCTGGGGCAAAGCGGCTTCGGCTCCATCAACAGTAGCCAGAAGACTATTTGCACTGCCAATCAAGGAACCCTAGAAATCTTCCCATCTGTCTTAATACTCACTAAGCTACTGCAAAGAAAGCCGCCCACGTCTCCTGTCTAACGTCTTGTGAAACTAATGAAGCAGGAAATTGGGACTTGGCGAAATGGGAAATTAGGTTTAGCAAATAATCAGGTTTTCAATCACTCTCACGACCGGAATTGCTAACTCTTATTTTCAATTAGGCTTTCTCCAGTTCTTTTATAAGGCAATGCATCCCGTGGTTTCGATTTAAATTTTTAAATAATTCTCCAATTATTTTTTGTAATGAAAAGCGGGTTCTATAATTCGATTAAATATCGAGGTTAACGTGAATGCGTCAATACCGAGAATAAAAGTAAATGCAGCTATATCATATTTCGACATAACGTTTAAGACGTCCAGGAGCTATTACACGAACCGATAGGCCATATCTCCGATCATTATTTCCCGGACGTGGACAAGCTTCCCAGCCTCGGTATGAGTTACAGTTGACGGTCATAGTCGTAAAATTGTGTTTTGACAGTACCTTGAACTATCACGAACACAAAAGAACTATTACTTACTCCTCCTGCTTCGAATCGACCAAAAAGAAATGGAATCACAATAATGCCCGTCCTATCTATCACACAGAGTTGCAAGTTACGAGGCATAACGTATAAATAAATCGGTTGACTGGACATTTTCCAGGTTTTAGGGCTTTTTGGCTGGACAGTTCATAACAGAGGCTTGGCTTTGGTATTAGGCCGAGTTGACAGTGGACATTAGGGGGCGAGGAGGAGAGAGCTCAATAAAAGATGCAGGGCTCCTGGTGGTGCCCGAGTCAAGTGAAGAGTGCTGAATGGGACTTGAATAATTTAGCCCTTTTCTCCAGCACTGTTTAAAGAGTCGTTAGACAGGATGGGCCTTTCCCTTCAAGAGCTCCATATGTTAGCTTTCAAGGAGGCTTAGGACCTACTTCCACTTACAGAACCCAATCCAATTTCCAATCGCCCAATCTCATCCCACACATAAGAGCTACTTTCACCGCTCACCCCGAACCAGTTTCCGATTTTCGGTTTACGTTTATTCCACAGCAAAATAGCGTTGCCAACTGTTATTCCTAATAGAGGGTACATCTGATAAATCTGAGTTTATCGCTTGCAATTATTTAATCTAAATATTCAGCAAACGCGTACTGCGGAATTTCGAAATTCATCGATCCGACTGCAACACAAATTTTCCTATTTTCGATCGAGTAATAAAACACTAAAAGCCTTTCCCCAAGAGCTATTACTAGCCTCCAATTCCATTCAATATTCAACACAGCTGGTATTTTACTGCCAATAATTCTGACGTACCTACAGTTTCATTTCGTATGCATGGCAATGCCAACCCAAAATCAATTATTGGGGGAAAACAAAGGAAAATAATTAATTCCGGCGTAGGTAGGTCGACAGGAAATACTGCGTTGTGTTAACCCAGATGAAAACCATTGCTTAAATATCGGGTTTTACGGATTCGTGGGTAGATTTAGCTGAAAAGATTCATGTTACATTGTGTGAGGGTGCACGTGGGTGGGAGAGTCCCATGTTTCTGTATTTATTCTTGTTGGGTCTCTGGGGTGATTTGCTTTCTTCCGCTGTCAAGCGGAATCTCCCTGGGGGTACGGAATAGGAAATGAGAAAGGACGCTTTCATCCCGGCCTCTCTTCGGTCGACAGCAGGTGAAAGGGCTCTGTCTCTCAAAGACGCTTTGTGCTCGAAACAAATGGCAATCTAAAGTCTATTTATTAAAATATACAGGTAAATAGTGGAAGGCATAGTCATTGCTTATCATCACGTTCAATCGACATTTTATCTGGGTAGAACAGCAGAAGTCGTGATACGTAAATGTTAATTTTAAGGCTTAAATACGCCAGACGAATAGTAGAATACTAGGATTTTAGACGTACCTTAACAGGGCTCATCCAGCTCGTTAAAATATTCGCGATCTGGACTTGTGTGAACGGAGCGGAACCTTCTAAAGTCCCACCAACGCATTTCCGTGTAAATGTCAACTGGAATTGGGAAAGTAATAAAAACGCACTGCTGCTGCAAAGGAGCCTCTTTTGAGTCAAGTATTCAATCCACAGCGGAATAATTCCTTTTATCTTTCTCCTGTGCAGTGCGGTGTATGTCCTCTGAATTTACGATTACTGTTACGCATTACGCATAATAAGCCTGTCCAATGACAAATGCCGGATTCAGATCTT
>VNWX01002921.1:0-11110 GCA_009869905.1 Ceratophysella communis | reverse complement strand
GCTAGCGGCCGCTGCACAGCGCATGAGAGGCAAAGCGGCCGATTTTTCCACCTCCTCCTCCGCGCCGCGGAAGAGCAAAAAAGCCTGGTGCGGGCTGTTTACGGCCGTGCGCTAACAGCCGCAACTCCACATTTCTGTATTGATTTGTCAATTGAGCATACTCTACGGTATGGAAATTGACCAAAATATACCAGGGGATGTCATGCACCATACTTTGGTATTTACCATGTGTTTAAGATGTTTTTTATTGACGTTAAAGGCTTTAGAAGGCTGAGATCAGGTTTTTTCTTTTATTTGCGCTGTGCAGCGGTCGCTTTACACGCGATTCTGAAAATTTTTTGCACGATGAGATCCGCAATGAGTCAAGCTTCAATTTGGTATATAGCATGACCCTGCGCGACCTTCGGGTATATGGAATACTAAGGGGGTCAAGTGATATGTGGGACCCTGTACTAAAAAAAACACAGGTTAGTATAGCCATGTAAATTGCGGTGACAGACGATTTGTTTACTACAATAGCGTTATGTCTTTAAGGCAGTAGGTTAAATGTTAAATTGTACATTGTTATAGAGCTTAGCTTCCGGCGGCTCAGCCAGATCGAAGTGTACAAAGTCTTGTCTTGTGTACCAAACCAAGTAAAAGTGCCGAAATACTCTACCCAGAGCATATTTAATTAATGATTTCTATATTTTATTAATGAAAACCTTTAAATTTTTTGTTGGCTTTATATATATGTCATTTAATTATCTTAAGACTTGCTGTGCTTATCCTTCTGCGAAATTTCTACGTACCATCGAGTTTCACCCGACCTGACTCACCGCTCTTAGCCGCGCGATGCGATAACTCTGCCGCAGCGCTGTATTTACGATTACGATATACGGTCAGGGCTTACTGCAACCTATGCGCGTATACTTTCTAAAACAGGGTCGCAGAGTTGAGCAAGTTAGATTGGCCGAACCAATCAAGACCTAACCTTACGTTTTAGAACCTATCCTAACTAAAGTTATAGTACAGCTCCAAAAATGGCATAGACCGCATATGCTATCCGAACCTCCGAGAATTGAGGTATCAGCTTGGAAAGTTTTGTTGATTTATAAATTGAGATATATTAATATAATAAACAAAGCTGAACACTTAAACTAGCATGTTAAATATAAACATTAGTAAAAAAAAATTAACAAGGCCCCATGGTAAACTTCTTAAGAATAACTGGAGCCCCATGCTCCAACGTCGCAGTAACTGCCGAGAATCCTTTTTCCCGGAAAGAATTGTGCAGTTCTTCCAACGTCGACTCTTTAACTTCTTCAGGAACATGTGAAGCGACCCACCAGAAGTTTTCTTTTCCAAACATGCAGGAAGTGCCGGCCAGGTACGTGCTGTTGTCCGTGTGCGTGATAATGTTCTTGCCGCCCACTGGAAATTAAGAAAAAATAATATGGTAAAATGCTTGACAAATTTCAAATTCGGTAAGATAGAAATAACTCACAGCTAATTCCTTGGAATTGAGTGGTGCTAAAGTCCGAGAAGCAGTTCTGCACTTCTATTCTGTCCGTATATTCACAGTGAAAGGAGAGTTTCAGCTTTCCGTTGGCTGTTAACTTGGTATCACCATCAACCTTCCAGCAGAGTTTCTTGGGTGGAGCCTGACCAGCACCGCGTCCCGTGATCCACTTCCAGTTCTCTTCATTTTCGCAGTTGTTACAACGAGAGTGCAAAACGATATGGTAGCCAGACTTTCCTGACTCCACTAACTATGAGAATACAAACACGAAAATGAATTAAGCTTGCATTTAAATTTGAAAGTCATTTTTACATGATACCAGATCGTTGATCAATGCACGACTCACCCAGTTCGGGTCGATATGAGTGGGCTCCAACTCTAGACAAGGTGTGTACGAGTTTACCGACAGCAGCATGCTGAACATCAGTACAGAGACGAGGAAGAAGGAAGACATACTGCGGCTGGTCTGGATCCTGGAATTTCTGCTTCACGGTCAAAAAGATAAAAGATGATTGAGGAAAACGGAGGACTGCCGGTTGAAGCACTGAAGTTTGGAAAGATTGATATGCTGCGTGAATGAGCTTGGCTGGCTTTTTATACGCCTAGAACTTTCACTTATCAGAATGACCAAAGCAGGTCAGCACTCGGTTTAAGAACCTTACAAGCTAAACACTTGGTTGTTTACCGATCACTGTGCTCCATATTATGCAAAGCATGTCATATCTACGATTTACCGCTGCTATCAGTTCTTTAAATGAACAAGAGTAATCGGAATTCTGATTCACCAGCTTTGAAAGTGCCGAAGGCTATAAGATCCATTCTAACTGCATTAAAGTACTTTCCAAGTCGTGATAACCTGTGTATTGGAAGGCTAGCTGAAAACATCTCCGGTCTTGGAGCAATTTGATCGCCGTATATAAACATGTGAAATCGTCACGGAGTACTTTCGGTTTTTGTGCTTACAGAAAGGTCATTGTAAGTTATCAGCCTAAAAAAGTGTTCTCGATATCAATGATGATGACTGTTTTGAATCAAGAATGCTTATACATACAACATACATGTCGATTATAACATGCACCCAGTAGTAAAGCTACTTTCAAAACGGTGATGATGCTCTAATTGGGGTGGTACCCAAGACGCACCCAATACCCAAGGTTTTACAATTTACAAATATGTATAGCGTCTTACGAAACCGCATTGCCATGATCGCCACGGATCACGGCTCACTGATAGATAGATCATCGATCAAACTAAATATTTGGCACAAGATTTCCCATAGATTCCCATCAGCGTTCCGATTCTTCGATTTCCACGCTATCAATTGCTTCCACGATTGATTGATTTCCACGGTACCACGACCTACGTGTCATCCCGTTTCCGGCCAGCACCGCAAAGCGCTGGCGTACTGCATAGTTATACATATATGTAGAATTGCATGTTCACGCCAATAATGCTCCGGGACATTTTATCGTACTGCTCATTCAGATTTCAGAAGGGATGTAATTTAAAGAACACCAGTCACACACGGGAACTATCCGAGTTTCATGCATTCATATGAATCGTCATGCATTTTTTTAAGTCAAAAGAATTTAGAAGGGCAGATTTACCATCCATTTTCGAAAAAGGAAGATCGTCTTCGGGTAGATTTGATTCGTTTAAGGGTAAATTGAGTTTTTGTCAAAGCAGAAATAAAATCTTCGTTTAGAGCTGGAATTCGACAGTGGGCTTTTATTTTTAACAACATTTAATAGACATGTTTTGTTAACCCTTCGATTTACTGCTTCCGTAACTGCATGATAGCGGAATTAGTTCAATAATCAAGTGAACAACAGGAATAAGATTATTGGCTGAAAAGAGCTCTTCATTCTGTAAAATGGAATATCCGCATTCTATATCTAATTTAAAACAACTGGAACAACAATAGGTGTTATTTCTACCAAAATTGGGATAGTACCAGTTTTACGGTCACCTAATGCTTTGTATCTACATTTAGCTGCATAATCTATTTCGTATTTTCTACAATAATACTTCAATTATAAGCATTTAGCACGTGCAGGAATTTGAGAGCAATAGTTTCCGTTTAAAATGGAAGCATAATAATAATTTAAACAGTTTGATTTGAAAGGAGAATTACTGAAAACAAGGATAATATACATAATAACACTGATAAATCTTTAATACTGCTGACGTCGACGAGCTGCTCGTTGTTTGTCAAATCGAAGTTCCATTTCTTCCAAAACTTTGGGCGTGTAGCGAACCACGAGCTTTACTGAACCTTGAGCTGCTTTGAGAAGTTCTACAGCCTTTTCGTGGTTCTCTCCGTCTACGGACTGGATGTAAAAAGAATAATTAATAATTGGAATGCATGACAGGGCTAGAGGCCAATTAAATATTTAGCACTCACGACTCCATTGACTGACAGGAGTTGATCCCCTCGTTTGAGACCTCCATGACGATCGGCCACTCCACCGGGAATAATTCTGGAAATATAAATTGGTGAATTCTGTTCTCGTCCGCCCATCACGTTGAATCCCAGACCCTCTTCAGTTTTTGGGAGTTCAACGACTCTTGGATGAGCATGACCTTCACTGGCTGCAAAAGCTGCTACAGTGGCCTTAGCTGTTGCTGAAGCTCGGATGTCTGGAGAGCCTTGAATATCCACGGTTTCGTAGACATGTTCGTAGACTTCACGAACGGCATTGAAGAAATCGCTCTGGAGAACTTTCTGCAGTGCCGCCAATTTAGACGCAGGGACTTCACCACTCTTTTGTAATAGGTCCAGCAGCTCGATTGCTCGTTTTACATCTGAAAATTTAATACCACGTAAGTATTATACGAATCAACTTGATAGAAAGGTGCTGAATTACTTTTAATAATACTAATCCGTTAATTAATGGATGCGAAGCGACAGTCTAATCGATTTGTTGCTGACCTTCAACTTCAAAATTACACAATTAAGTTAGGTGTAAGGGTTAGGAGCGGTAACGTTAGGAAAAGTTTCTCGATCTAAGGGTCGCATGTATAGCATCACATACCAAACTTAATACAATAAACGGAACACCAAGCAATAAATATATATATACCTAACAAACTTACCCTTAGCAAGAGATAATTGTTCCATTATAAGTTTTTCTCAGGAGATTGTCGAATGCAGGAAAGTCTGCAAGGATAACACCTGTGTAAAATTTAATTTAGTTGTAAGATGGGCGTTGATGTTTACAAACAACAATAGTTCTAGAAAATAAATTCTACAAATGATATTTGTGTGGTTTGAGGACAGTGTCCATACCTTTACCTGTCCCACTGCAGTCAGGCCCAGTCCTCTGTCCGCTAAAAAATTCTGTGCCACTTCCCAAGTTGACAATCAAGCCAAGAATCAACACAAGTTGACACTTCAGTCACAACACAAATTCTCGCTTTGATTGAGGACGAGGAAAAAACAAGGCTCTGAAACTGGCCCCAGCTCTACTAAACCTGCTGTATTCGTTTCGACTGCCCAGTAGTAAATGCTTTCTCCGTGGAATGCACTATTTCCTACAGCTACAGCTTGTCAGTTTGTTGAACGCTTAAATTGCCATGTTCAATGCAACTAGAGTACGGCAGGTGTATCCAGCTCAAAACAATCCAGGAAAATCTCATAAAATAAACCTCCTTCACTCGCCTTGTCACACCCTGCTTATAAATTTTCAATACATTTCAGAATCCTGAATACATTTAGTTAAAAATGCTAACAAACTTTATAGCATTCCACGTATACCCATACGATTTTACGGAAAAAGTTACATTGAAGTCTTAAAATTAATATAATTTTATTGAACTAAGTTCACCCTTGATGCAGGTAATCGATACAAACCGCGGCGGCGTTGCGTTATTATGTTTAGAGGTGCGGCCGAGCTCTTGGAGAAAGTGCAGACTGGACGGAAAAATTACGAACACGAGAAACCTCTACTGCTTTCTCCCTTCGCTTCGTTGTGTTGAACGAATTGTTTGAAACAATAGCGCAGTTTCAATTGATAATAGAGTTTAAAATAGGATCATATTGTCTATAGTCTATTTAGGTAAATAGTAGACACTTAATTGCTAAAAACAAATAACCTGGGCTCGAACAATAAATTTATTCGTTTAAAAAGATATCTAGATGTTTAAACCTGATTGGGTAAATTATGATTGTTTTAAATTATAATTACAACCTTTCAATGCCTCATATTTTGTATCACAATTAGGTATGCTAAGAAATACCGGCTTAATTAGGTACCTACACGATTTGTTTTAAAACTGCCATTTAGATAGTAGGAAAGGAACATGCGCTATTCTTATTGAATAAAATTATTAATGCGAATGTATTAACAATAAGCATCAAAAATTTAATTTCTTCAAAGATGATGTATGAAAATCTTACCCCAATTATGAGTAAATGGTAATTCTTTCCTAGTTTACATAGTTAACCAAGGTCTATGTATCGCTAAAATTAATTTCAAGCCTATTTATCGAAATTAAGAGTAAACCCTCAAAATCCTAGACCCCAAAGAATTTTCTTAAAGAATCTATGTAGCACTAGAATCGAATGAATTTATTTAGATACGAACGTCCTTATTTAACAAGTCAGGCTTACTGCATCATATTCGAAAGTAATGACGGCAATTCATTTTCCATTATTTATTTCACGGAAAATATTAAGTAAAAATTTTAAGCATTTCTTAAGAAAGCTATTCGACAGAAAACTGCGGATTGCGCTTCTGCTGAGCTTAAAGCTGAGCTGGCGGGAGAGTCAGGAATGAACAAAGAAGAGCCTCGTGGATTCAATTCGGACTTTGGGAACCGGGAATTCAGTTCAGGAAGCGGAATGGCAGCGACCCGGACCTGGTTCCCGTCCCTTTATGCACAGTTACCCACCCTGACCACCTTCCTGTTTGGAAACGGGACGACCCAGGTACCCAACCCAGTTGATACCAAGCCTTGTCATCAGTTTCCACACCACCGCCATCAGCTCCTAAGTCATCCTCCCGCATACACATTTCATCGTGGTAAGAACAACTCGGCCTTGCATCACTTTTGCATTGTATTTCTTATTTTGTAATATTCTGATGTTCCTGTCAACTGTCATGGTTTAATTCTAATTTCTAATTTTTAGATCGAAGATGGGAAGAATATTCCATAGCTGTTCCGACGAGGAATGTTCATGTTTCTTGTTGCTCAAGTCAGAAATCTCCTCCTGGTGCTTCCGGATCTAAACTAGAACGGGCTGGCAAAAAGTTAAAAGACGAGGAAGCTGCGATTAAAGTAGAAAAAAGTCAGCAACATGCATCGATTACCACATTTGCAACCTTGAGGGACGACGTATTCGCAGAGCTTCATCATCATGAGCGAGTGAGCAAATAACTGGTTTTGTAAACGGAATTACATGCTGAGAAATATTTTAGACTTTTTACATATATCTTGTCATTCTGCATTTCCAAGCTAAAAGTTCGCAGTTTCATTTTGACCGTTTTTTTCCAAACTGAATGAATTTTTTTTTTGTTTATTACAGGTGGCAGGTGTAAAGTGGAAGCGGTTTCCTTATCTCAATAAATTACTAAAGGGTCATAGAAGAGGAGAATTGACCGTGGTCACGGGTCCAACTGGAAGTGGCAAAACTACCTTCATGAGTGAATACTCTCTAGACCTCTGTATGCAAGGAGTAAGTTTGTCCGCGGAAAACGCAATGACGTTCTTTTCTAAAGCCAAAGTTATAATTACTGTTTTCCCTTTTTTCTGTCCAGGTGAATACGTTATGGGGAAGTTTTGAAATTAGAAATGTTAGACTAGCCAAAACCATGCTGACGCAGTTTGCGGAAAAGAATCTAGAGAAACATATAGACGAGTACAAAGATTGGGCAGACAAATTTCAACAGCTGCCACTTTACTTTATGACATTTCATGGGCAACAAACTGTTCAGGATGTTTTAGAGGTAGGATTTTGGAATTCAGTTTTTCACGACAAAAGTTTTGTATTTTTATATTTAAAAACATTCCTCTATTTGCACAGGCCATGTCACATGCAGCTCGGGTTCATGACATTGCCCATGTCGTTGTCGACAATCTCCAATTCATGTTAGGAGTCTCAAGTAGTGAGAAGAATATGGATAGGTTTTGGAAGCAAGATTTGGTTGTAGCTTCATTTAGGAAATTCGCTACCATGAATAATTGCCACGTTAGTCTTGTGATACATCCTCGCAAGGTAATTTTATTTCAATTTTCTGACAAGCGTCGCCACCAAAACTATTTAAGTACTAGAATTTAATGCCTACGTTTGCGTTTCTATTCAGGAACAAAATGATGCTGAATTGACGAATAGCTCAATATTTGGTGGGGCCAAGGCATCTCAAGAAGCTGACAACATTCTAATTCTACAAGATAAAAGACTGACTTCTCCAAGAGGACGCAAATTTTTACAAGTGACAAAAAATAGGTTTACGGGTGACCTGGGAATGTTTTCATTAGAATTTGACAGAGATTGCTTGAGCTTTGCTCAACGCACTAAAAAATTAAAATCTTTAACTGAACCATCGGCGTCCAAGGAAGATAAAGCTGATCCCAAGGCCAAGATTGAGTCAAGTAGAACAGTTCGAGTTTTACCACCACCTGACACAGATTGAAAACCTAAATGACTCCAGTTCAAGCTCAAAGGATCTTCGGAAGTCGGCCATTATTGTAGTACCTTAATGTTGTGCCTTAGGAAATATAAATATAAAATGCGAAATGGAATTCGAATCTGTTTCAAACCTCTTACTATACTACTTGACAATATGAACTAATACCTGATCTCATATTTATAATGCGAAGTTACAGATCAGAGCAGTTCAATGTACCTAATAGATTGATGCTATGTATCAATAGTAAACATTATCTAGTGTTTTCTATCCTACCAAGTTGATCTTGTACCAGTTAAATATTTAGGTAGCCATTGACGTAATAAATTTGTACTTTTGTGAATTTATAATAAGCATTTTCAGTTTGTAGACGAATTTTTGTTCAAGTAAAGAAGTACAGAGCCCACTAACACTAAGTAAGTCTAATGATACTTTGAAATTTGAAAGATGCCAAGTGAGTATAAGACTGCTGAATTAGCGCCTTGCAAATACAATGGATAGAAGTATAGAGAGTATTCTTCAAGAAATTCAGGCAATTATCTTCAATAACAAATTCAGTAAATCTATAAAGTTATAATTGAACTTTGCATGTGGATTTGGATTCACGAGAAACGAAGACGAAGATGAGATGGATTTGCGTTGGTGAAAATGCCATAAGCAAACAAATAACAACAGTATTGCAAGGTAAACTGTGATTGGTCTGCTCTGCTCCCACGTGACGGTCGGATTGAGCATTTGAGATCTCGCCAAGGAAAATTCAATTCCGCGGATTTCGACTAAAATTATTTTTGGGAATTGAGTTTCGGCATTTTTAATTGGCGAGACCGAGAAGAAATTCTTGGTTACTGGCAGTTAAGGTACTGCTCTCATCATCAGACCGTGACAACAAACAGCGACGGTTGACGGTACGCAAGCCTTCCACGCAAGGAGATTTGCTTCCTGCTGCCGCTGCTGCGTCTCCGTATCTGTACGTGTGCCGCGTCTCCCTCCATTGTCCATTCGCCAGTTTGAAGAGCCGTTGAATCCCGGCTGTCAGCTGTCCGCTGGTACAAAAATAACAAAAGATCAACGGGTAATATATTAATGCTGCAATTAAATTTTGAATTTTAACATAGTTTTGTGATTTTTTAACTCTGTCATCTGTAATCTCTAGAACTTGCAGTTGACAGTCGTATTATTTCTTGACAGGTGTGACGTGTGACAGAAACAGTACACGGACGGACTCTACACTTTCCACTTGTGACTGTGACTTGACATTGATTGAGGGCTGAAGATGGATCAAGCTCGTTTGTTGCTGAATCTGCTCAAAGCATCTTCGGCCAATGCTCACAAGACTTACACGGAGTGGATTAAAAAGAACCCGAGCAGAGCCTCTAACATCGAAGTGTCCCTCAACGTGATTTCTTACCTACTTCATGGCCGCTTTAAGAACTCCAACATTCTTCCGGAACTTCTCTACTGCTCTTCCAACCTCCTTGCCTTTTGGCATGACTGTCTCTTCAAGGCAGAAGCAGAGCGGCGCACGGTCGCCCGTGCCAGTTACTCCAGAAACGGAATTGCTGGCAGCAGTAAATGCAGCAATGGACGGGACCGGCTTATTGGACACAAGGAAGTCCACCGCATCAAGGTTATTCTCACTACGCTGGAGTACTTTGAAGTTTTCCTTGAGGTCAGTGCTAGACGGATTTGGGGAGAACCTGGACGATGGGTCGTAATTGTTGTGGTGCAAGTTATCAAGTAGGTTCAGATTCAAGGTCGAATTTGTTCAGAGCATTTTAGCTCGCTTTACAGGCAATAAATGATTTGCTTTTTTTCTGCAGAACTATTTTGCGAGGAGCTCTCTTGTTCTACTTCAAAGGCGGTATGATTGAGAGCCCTGCCTTGCAACCTTATGATCGCCGGAACAGCCAGGTTTTGGACCCATCTAGTCCCTCGCCGAATCTAGTTTTTATTCTCAAGCATTCCGGACGTGTTGTTCGTAAGATTCATGCCTGTAAGTTAAACTCAGATTGGATATAATATTCTCCTGCCTCCTGATGTGTATTGCATTGACAAAATGACGAAATCTATTCTAATCTCAACAGCTCCCCCCATTTCAGCACGAAGCTGGAAATTACCAGCTGTTCCGAACATGACGACTGTTCCACAGGACTTGCCACCATTGCGGCTTTTGGCTGAGGTAAACTCATTTTGTTAATCAAATAGTGGTATAAGATAGGTATATTAAATATCTTTCCTTGTCTTGCATAGATTATTCACGTCGTGCGACCGCTATCACATTTGGTGGGCTTAGGTCTCTGGGGCACGGCTTCGTGGAAGCCATGGCTCCTGTCTCTTGTGATGGACATGTCAAGCCTTCAACTTCACGGAGTGCCCACGGGACTCAAGGCTCGGGAGAAGGTTGAGCTAACCAGACGAACTTATGCCCTCTTTTACTATCTCATCCGCTCTCCGTTCTATGACCGCTACACCAAGAGACGACTCCTGACCACGCTCCTTTACTTCTCACGACGGATTCCTCTTCTGGGCCCACTCTGTACTCTGGTAGCTGAGGCCATTCCAGAATGGCAAGGCACTTATTCCTATGTCTGGAACGACGTTTGATTGAACTAATTCAGTCAACACAATTTGTACGCCTCTGATCTGTATTTATTATGAAGAAGGCTTTAGCGCAGTCAGTCCTTGACTTGAACATGATATATAATGTGGAATAACTTACTTGCATTTCACTCATGTGTGTAGGCTGTAGTTACAGACATTTTGTTGAGCACCAAGTAGATACCTGTTTTTTGTTGTTCAGTAAACCTTTACTTTGTGCAGTACATAAGTCCGGTCAATTGAACGACTTTTAATAAAGTACCTATATTTTTATTTCACTGTTGGAAATCAGCGCATTTGTTAAGAATACATCTAAAGCATGTCCCCGAAGTAGCCGTACAAGTGAATTTCCACGATTAAATATATGTTAAGGCTTATGTTA
>VNWX01002920.1:0-11112 GCA_009869905.1 Ceratophysella communis | reverse complement strand
CAAACTCCGAAAAAGATGGCTGTCACGACCGAAAGAACCCTATGAACTTTGGAATACGGGTATTTTCTTTCCTTGTTTATTTCCTGAAGAACCGGATGGGTCATACGCGAAATTAGTAAAGTACTTGAGCAGTGCTGAACGAAGTCTCAAGATCTGCGTGATGACGCTTACCTATGATCCGCTTATTCAAAAGATTATTGAGATGAAGGAGGCAGGGGTCAAGGTTCAGGTCATTACGTCCTATAACTGTGCTCATCAATGGAAGACCGGAGAAATTTTGGGAATGAAAGGTCAGTTGATTGTTGCTTCAGCCAGAATTATCTAAAAATATATTAAGTACATTTAAGGCTGGCTCTGCCGGAAATGTAAAAATCATGGTCAAATTTTTCTGAGAAAATGGGCCAAGAACCTGGTCTTAAAATTTGAAATTTCGGCAGGCACAATTTGTTTTTAAATATTTATTTAACAGGCGTCCCAATCCGCAGCCTTCGTAAAAGTGATTACAGTACAGCAATGCATCATAAATTCGTCATAGTGGATGACGTGGCCATTTTGTCGGGGTCATTGAATTGGACCGAAGAAGTAAGTAACGGATGGATAAAAATTTGACCTTAGACTCGTTAATTGTATGCAGCGCTGCCACTTTTCGGTCAATTGACACATAATGTTATTTGTATTGCTTTTATTATTACAGTCCATCACGAAGCAACGAGAGAATATTCTGGTCACCACAGACGCCCGAATCGTCACAAAATTTGTCACTCAATTTACTAAGCTCTGGAATGATGCTGACTGGGACGTTGACGAGAAGCATTAATCAAATTTTATGCATTATTCGAGAGCTACGTTTTTAATATTTCCGGCGAAATCCAATGAATTATTAAAATATTTAAAGTCTATTTTGACTATAATTAATAAAATTTATGAATTATAAAATAAAATTTTTATGTAAGCGTGAAAGATCTGCATGCCGTTTTTGAAATGGCCGTTGAAATTGCCGTTTCTTGAATGAAAAACGGCGTTTAATTTTAATATGAGCTTTAAATATATTACGCGATAGTAGACCGAGGTATTCATTAGTTGATTTCTTTATTCGCAATCGATGAATCATCATTTGAGCATTCCAAAGTTTTCGATTATAACTCGGTACAGGTTTACATGACTCTAGTACTGACTAATAAAAGTTATTTTTATCTATACTTTAAATATATGGTTGACCAACGGAAAACGCATTTTAGAATTAAAAGTAATTTTATGAAACAAATCAGTTCGACCAGATGTGTAGATGGTCAGTTAGCAAATACATGCGACGTCTACCTAAGTTATAGCAATTTTACGCTTCATATAAAAAAGTTTGGAAAATTATAAATGAGTGGCGTAATAAATATAAATAAATTTTACCGAATTCGGTGAATATTTTTATTTAATTTAAAGTAAATTAGCATGACATTTGCTCAAAAATGAATCATGCGAATTAAAATTATGAGTTCGAAGTTCTACCTCGGCACTAACAGCCATAGTCTCCTAAAGTAGGCGTCCAATTAGACTTTAGACTTGTGACGTGTATACCTACTAGATTCTAGATGTGCAGATGACGCGTCTATTTGTTCATTGCTCTACTCCCGCCCAGATACGCCAAACCCACATTGAATTTTGTATATCGGTCATCGAAGCAATTTTCTGAAACTTCCAAGATGTCAGAAGAAAACCAGGGCGACGACTCAGATAAGAAGGAACTAACAGAGAGCCTACCCGCCACCGGCGGTGATACCGGAACCGGAAAGAAGCCGCATAGCCTATGGAATACCGCCTTATTCTTCCCATGCTATTTCCCGGAAAACCCAGACAGTTCCTTGGGCAAGCTCCTCTTTTACGTGACCAGTGCTGAGAAAAGTCTCAAGATCTGTGTCATGATTCTGACGTATGACCCTCTTCTCGAAGCCATTCTTGACCGGCACAAGGCCGGGGTGGAGGTTCGCGTTTTCACGTCCTATAATTCGGCTAATGATCCGATGTCGGGTAGGGCTGGCAAGTTTTTCAGAAAGAATGGTAAGATCATCACAAAACATACCGACTGTTTTTTAAGGGCTCAAATATTATGACCGATATGCTGTGTGAATTTCCTGCAGGCGTTCCAATTCGTAGCTTGGCAATGGGTCAATATTCTACGGAAATGCATCATAAATTTGCGATAGTAGACGATGAAGCCATTCTCACCGGATCAATGAATTGGAATTTCCTAGTAAGTAAATTGCAACTAAAAATTTTAGTTTCAAAATCAAAAAATCAATCGATGCGTGCGTGTACGCCGTTTTTATTTAAATGCCGAATGTTTTCCCCAGTCAATCAACCATCAACGCGAAAATATCCTAATTACAACAGAATCTCGTATCGTTTCCGGATTCGTAGAGCACTTTGAATTCATTTGGAACAAATATGACCAAGAAGACCACATCATTCATGAGATTGACCAAGAGCCAGAAATAACACCTGAACCAGAACCCGCCCCGAAACCGAAGCCAAAACCAGAAGATCAAACGGACAATATATTTTATCCCAGGAGACAACGCGTAAATAATCCATATACCAGCAAAAATAAACAATGATTCTTCCAGCTTCAATATTTCATTTTATTCTGAATTCTGTAATTGAAAATGTACTAGGTTCAGCTAATACAAGACAAGAGCACAATGGTTGTTCAGTTTAGTAGTAATCTCAAACATTCGTCGCATTTTGCGTCATTTATTACTATTAATTAATTGAATATTATACCCCTCGAAGTTAACTATAAAGGTTACAGATTAGAAATATGGCCACACAACAGCATGATTTAAATTCTAACTTGCTTTTAACACCGTTGGTCGTCGTATTGAGCTAAATGAGCAGTCTTACAAATCGCACGAAGGCAAATATTGATTTTAATTACGATAGGAAGCATAATTTCACGTTTTAAGACACACGCTCACAAACTGGTAAGACACAAGACACAGAAAGCCTAAGACTGGACACAGACACGTTACCATACGAAATAACTAATTAATTCAAACACGCGTAGGCCGAATGTAATCTCTGCCGTTGACGTCACCTGAGGCTTTCGGACTACCGCCAGAATTACTATTAGCATGGTCACTATTTATACTGTCACTACCACTATTTCTACTGCTATTCGTCGACGACGCGTCGCCATTACCTAAAGTCGAAGTACTGTTAGCGTTGAGGAAATCAGATCTTACAGTCTTGCGGAGAGAACTTCGATTGCCGTTGGTATTCGGTGGCTGAGAATTTGATAGAAGAAATGTTGAAGCTCGAGCCACGTCCCAGTGTGACATTTCTAGAACGGAAACAACTCGCTTGATATCTTCGTACATTAGGGATTCCGGAAGTAAAGCTTTGAGGCGGAGGAGTTTCACTGCATGAGCTGAGTCACCATTGCTGATGTCCAGGGCCCAGATGCATTCTTGTTCAGTGGCCTGGATATAAATATTCATTTTAATAATGATTTTGAATCATCGTAAAGGTGCCGAATATTTGGGTAAATTTTTACTTACCGAAGACCCCAGAATCCGCTGAACCGTTTTGATCTTCATGGGACTCAAATTCACGGGCGCATCTTTACTCGGACTCATTCTGTTGGAATTAGTAAATCCTCCAGAATTTCTAGCCATAAACGGAGATTCAGTTTCACGAGGCGGAATAAAGCCAAACGTCGCAGTCTCTTTGATCGGACTGTTTTTTTCAGGAGTTGTCGATGCTCGAAATTCTCTTGAATACGTCGAATCTTTTGACCTGGTACGCCTGTGCTCATAGCCAGTAGAAGAGGCAGGTTCTTCAGAACGTCTCATATCAGGAAATTCGTTTCCTTTTTCAAGATTTAATTGAAGATTACGAGTTCTAGCTGTAACTGTAGGACTCTCGGATTGTGGCACCGGCATTTGCGAACGAACTTTCGGAACAGGTTTCCATTCTTCTACTTCGGCTGATGCTCTTGATTCAAAGTTACGCCGCATTTCCTTGAAGTCTGCGCTTCGACGCTCGTCAACAACTTCAACGTTAGGCGTTGACGGTGCTAAGTTTTCTAGTTTTTCTACAGGTTCGTCTAAAATATCGTCGGATGAGTCATTTCTACTCGTTTCAGCAGTTTGGAGCGGGATAGGATCCGTTTCATAATTTTCGTAGAGAGGGATAGACATTTCAGAAACAGAAAACGAAGCCGAGCTTCTGTGTTCGAACACACTGTCCACGGATGCTTGATCGGATTTCGGAGATAAAAGTTCTTCGTTATTCGATAATACCTCGTCACTAGTAATTGAGTTACATAGCACATCTTGAGCTTCTGCGCAAGTCTTCTCAGTTGGAGTTTCGGGTTGAGCCAATTGTTTTGTACTTATCGTTATCTGTCTTAGAGGTTTTGGGGGAGGGGGCGGAGGAGCTCGTGTTGAGATTTCTGAAGGAATAGATACTTTTCCAGGGATTAGAAGCGGGTGTTTTCGTTGATGACGAGAGGTCGTTGAATATGAACCTGTAGTGGGTCGACTGGACAAGGAAATTGTATTGGGCTTCTTACGTTCACGTGGAGGGAGCGGAAGAACATTTGAGACTTTGTTCATTCGAAGAAGGCGCAGAGGATTAGCATCCACTTCTTCTTCCTCTTCTTCAATTTCATTGACATCATCGTCTTCCGTTTCAGTGCGAGAGCTAAGAGTTCGGCTATGTGACACCGAAGGTGGAGGATTTCTTGACGTGGAAGGTACGGGGTTATTTGATGTTGGACTAGTTGGTAATATTTGATTTTGAAAAATAGCTGAGCTTGGGGGTGGCGGTGAGAGGGGTTCGTTGTCAAAGAAGTCAGATTTCTTGGAAACAGAACTGCTTTTCTCAGGGAAATGAAATGATGAGGACTTGTTTTCAAATGATGGGGTCAAAAAGCCTATGAAACAAAGAACCAGCATTATTTCCAATGCCAAAGTTATCATTCCATTGCGCCATACCTAAACTAATTTTAATTTAAATCTTATAAATATCAAAAAGCATAAGAAAATAACTGCAGATTCCAAACTTCTACAAAACCATAACACGAGACAAAAGCAAAAATAGTACCTAAACTGCCTAATGATGGTTTGTCGATGAGCGAGTTGTACGCTTCTTTCGCCTCTTCCGAAAGGGTGGACTAAATGCAAATAATTTCAATAAATAATACACAATCACGTAATAAATCACAAGTACAAAAAGTTTCTGCTAGAGCTATATTGAAAATTAAAAATACCTGAATATCAGGAATCGATGCCGCTTCCTGTGAATAATTCCGACGTTCTCTCTCACTATTCTTCCCAGATCCAAGCATAAATGAAAACTTTTTACGATGTGTCGGAGAATTCGGTGTTCTCGGAGAAGAAATATCATCAAATGAATTGTTCCCGTGTTTCCCATGTCGGTCCAGATCTTGCATTGAGCGACTGGCTAATTCGTTAGCAATTGCAATGGCGTGGTCCAGTGTTTTACGGTCGGAAGATGAAATTGGTTTGACCTGAATAAGCAATAAGTAGTTAAATTATTCGTAAACAAGGCCAAGGCCGAACATTAAGATTACAGCAATAGGATCACATTCGCAGATTGTCTTACAGTGGCAAACTTTTTCTTCTGTCGTGCCATTTCCCTCATTTCATTTTTCACGTTAGCTTCATCTGGTTGTTGTTCATCTCGCTGAAGTGCTCCAAATACTTCATCCACCAGACTTGGACCCAGGTCAAAAGTTTTCTAAATCGAAATAAATAAATTACAATTAAAACTAACTCCATAAGAAAAGTTTTGCAACTCAACGAATACTAAATCAAACTTACATCAAATCGTGGACTTTCCAATGGACTCTGAGATTCTGAATTGAGCGCAGGATTAGACAATCCAATAGCTCCACTCCGCCCACCCCTTGAACTCGCCATTATTTCATTTTCTTCATCCGATATTTCATGATATTCATGATCAGTGTCAATGTCTACCGGACTGATCGAATTCGTCGTAGGCAAAACAAGACGTCTTCTGTTCCTTTGCATACTCGAATCCGTATGCATCTGCGAAGCAGTTGATAGAAGTGGAGCCGTATCACTTGACGGAATTTCCGACTGTGAGTCACCGAAACCCTTCAAGTGCGATAGATGGAAACGGGAACTTGCGCTGGAGCCTTCTGACGTATCCGGATTTGGTGATTCGGGTTTGTAGGGGGGAACGACTTGTCTTGGAACCCAGCACTGATAGTAGATTCGAAAAATAATTAGTTAAACATTCCATTGTGAAATGAAACGTAAATTCAAGCCACATGCCACTGTGAGTTATTCTTATTACATTAGTCGATACCTTCGAGCTCAGAAACGCTACGTCTCCGAAGAAGTTTCCGTCGGAACCAATGTGACCCGTGTGTTTTAGGTCATTTTGTGGTGCGCTTATCATGTCGGCGCTAATTCGGCCCTTTCGCATAGACGATGATCGAGAGTCTGTAACAAAATCATAGTTGATTTCATAATGACAAGGTACACACACAACCAAATTAGCCGGATTATGAATTACCATTTCTAGTAAAAGGATTCGGAATTTGATTCACCGAAGGAAGACTCGAGCCCAAATACGTAATTGTATTAGCTGGACTAAACAGCCCACTTTTTCCGAATTTCAAGACCCCTTTCCATAACAGAGTTGACTCATCACCCGAGCTCGAAGAAGCATTACTTCCGCCTGGTAGGAGAGGTCTGTCGAAATAGAGAAAATATTACCAGTTTGAAAACAGTATATCACTTCCTATACACCCAAACATCAACACGCATCAGCACAGCATAAGTAAATCAACACATGCGAAACGTGAAGCCCTAAAAATCAAACTTTTTAAGGTTCTTTCAACTCAATCATAGCAGAGTTGATTGGTTAAGGCGTTACTTGAGTAAATAATGCATACATTTCCTGGAAGTGTCAAAGTATTCAATTTTCATAAATATCACGTAGAGAATACGGTAGAAAACTTAAAAACACATAAGCATAAGACTCTCCATAAATGGAATGTTTCCACAGCTCTCCGCTTAAGTGGAATCTATAAATAAGCTCCCAAACGTCTTCAGTTTTTTGCCCCTACCATTTTGCTTGGCAAAAGCTCAAAGTGCTCATCTGTCGCTAGTGACAATAGGAACTTCCTCATTCTTGAGAAAATATACACATATCAAAAATGAGTGCTACGTACACAGTGGGTGGCTGCGGCTGGAGAAATTAATTATCATGCTTGAATTCACGCACGTGGAAAATTTGTGTTCAAGCATCATGCCAAAACTTAAAAATAAACCAACGCAATGGTAACTCGATAACTTGAAGAAAATGCAGTCTTACTTTTTGTCAAGAACGGTAATTATGTCGCCGGCATCATATAGCAGAAGATCTCGTCTGGATCTGGAGTCACTCTCTCGTATTGCTTGCACTTGCTCGGGTTTGCACTGCAAAGAGAAGATGTAAATATAATTCATGTCATTCGATTACAGATTTATTGATTCTAATTTTGGGCTACGGATAGCTCCTAACGCAGAAAACGTCAAATCAAATGTGATCATTGAAATCCTTTATACTAATCTGAGACATGCTTAGATCATCCAGTCCAGAACATAATCTTGTCCTAATGTTCAAAGTCGTAGACAAAACTACAGAAGGCATATTTCCAGACAAAGAAAACCATAAAATGTTGTTATTGAAAGTTGTCAGCATAAAATAAAGAAATGCAGGGAGCATTACGAAACGAAAGGGTGCCAAGAGCCGTTATCTCGAAACATCTGCTGACTACTGTAGTGACTAATGAACCAATAATAAATTATTACCATGAGCCTTGTCCGCAATAAACCCAAATAGCGTGGCGCCTTCAAGGCTTTACGATGATGACTCACATAAAGCTTATAAAGTTGAATAAACAAAAATGAGCTAAACTAACCTCTGGTAACATATTCAAGAGCTGAGCAAATGTTGGTCGATCGTGAGGCTCCTGTTGCCAGCATTTGAGCATAATCTGATAATACATTTCATTAGGGCAGCATTCAGGCTTTTCTAGTCTTTGATAATTCGGCTCATCAATCGCTTCCAGGATTTGTTGGCCAGTTAATGCGGCCCAGGGTTGAAATCCATAGCTAAACATTTCCCAGAGCGTCACGCCATAAGCCCAAACGTCAGAGGCACTCGTGAATCGTAGAAAATTAATACACTCTGGTGCACACCTGAACAAACATGAAGCATATTCAATTACATTGTACAGCACTAAAAGCAATAAAACTAGACAGGCATCAATATCAATGGATCAGTAATCCTTTGAGTAAAGTTTATGGTTGAGCGAATTGCTGAAAGGATTATTTTGCACTCAATCTTAAGAAATTGAGCTCAGTCTGTCTGGCGTTTTAGGATGCTTGAGCCGGAAATCGAATGTAGAACACCAAATGAGTCTTACCAGGCAATAGGAAGTTTTAGGTTGACGTTGAAATTAGTTTGGTAATAATCCTTTCCAACGCCAAGAGCTCGAGACAGACCGAAATCTGATATCTTCACTTTAGTTCTTGAAAAAACCAAAATGTTACGAGCCGCCAGGTCCCTGGAGCAAAAAAAGGTTTTGTTTATTTCACGCATACGTCGTCACTTACAACTTTTACCTACATACGTTTACACTGTTATTCTGAAATCTTAATGCACAAACTTACCGATGGATCAGTCTCTTTGACTCCAAATATTGCATCCCATCGCAGATTTGTATACAGAAATCAAAGAGGGTAGGAATGGTGAGGTAAACTCTCATTGACGGTTCCTTGAGACATTCCAGAAGTGAACGAAGTGGAGCCAATTCCGTAACCTGTCATAAAAAAGGAAAAAACATAATATTTGAATCACTCAACGTCATGCTCATGAAGATTTTAAGCTTGGTTATAAGTTTGCACTTACGAGAACGAGCGATGAAGTATCGAGCACGACACCATATAAACGCACAATATGTTCATGGTCCACAGTGTGCATGATGGCTGCTTCCTTCAAGAATTCTACAGGATTATTTTCCATTCTGTCTTGGCTCAAGCACTTGATGGCTACTTGAATCTGGAAATATCAAACATTTCTGATCAAAACACATCCTGACTAACGGTACCGGAATTATCTGCGGTGGAATTTCGATATTGAGCGAACCCTCTCTCCATCATCAGACGTCCAAACACCTTGCTGAACCGTTCCAAATTCACCGGAGCCAAGCGTCTTATGACTAACAATAGCATCAGCTTGAATGATATGCCGGCCAGGAGCCGAAACACTTCGTCCCGATCGTCCAGGAACATTCTGACTGTTGCCGGAGAGTGACACAACAGAAATAGAGTCGTCTCGTCGATACAACAATTTCTGTGAACACAAAAACAAATATTCAATTGAGATTAGCATGACATACTTCTGTTCAAAGATAACAGTTATAGCTGAGCTTCAAACTGATTTATTTTAAAAGCATAACATTCAGCTCGCTTACCTTCTTCATTTTTGCCAAGTACGTCTGTGGACAATGCTTGTGGAAGTATTTAGTTAGCCGACGCATTTCAGGTCTTGACATTCCAATCTGGCTCATGTCATCCTCTGACACGTACTTTAGCTGAGCAACATTTTGCACCTGATGAAAATTAAAAGACTATTAGACATACAAATAAACTAGACACACACATGTATAAACAACAAAGCACTGCCAGTTGCGCAATTGTTCTGTAAAACAATATTACCTTCAGATCATTCTTGAAGGCATTGTAATACTGCTGAAGTTCAGCTTCAATTAGGAACTCGTAGAAACCAGGTCCGTTCATTCTGGAACTCATAATTGTATTGTGTATTGGTAATAGGACTTGAGTTTATCCTCTTTATATCCGGAAGGCTGTAGCATTAAGGCTTCAAACCGATTACGATTTATGACGTGCATACAGTAGATATAGTCGATATGTAACTGGTGTTCAGAAGAATATCTCCGGTATCATGTATTAAAATCCGACAGTACACAGCAACCAGTCACCAGTCTTCAATAAGTACCTGCAATGGCAAATGAAACGAAAAAACAGAAATAAATTTAATTATGGTGTAAAGTAAACTACCTATTTTGAAATCGAAATATTATGAATATCAAATATGAAACGCAGCACGGAATCATGATCATGGACATGGAATATCTGGATTTGTACGCGCGATACCTCCTTGTCCTTCAATGTAAGAAGACCAAAGACGCACTCATTACAACAGTATTATCAGAGGAATTTTTACACAGGATCCCAACTTCCGCTTCCGGTTAAATTACGATATATGGACAATGTCAATGCTCAAGTTCAAGTGACAACACAGCGCGTAGCTTTAGATATAAATAAGTCGAAGCCTTCGGCCTTCGTTATTGCGCGATAAACCATAAACTGACCAGCCCTTTACTGATTATGTTGATCATTTACCTGACTATTGATTTGATTGAATTGCTATTTATGATTTGATAATTGCTTACGAATTCCGAAGTCCATGGCTGCGACTTTCACTTGTTCCGACGTTCCGAGACGAGCCCTCACACCTCAGTAAGTCCCTGATTTGCTGGAGGCCAACAAGAAGATGACTTCAGGAATCTTGCCGGAATTCCAAATCGGAAGACGTGTTTGTTTGTTGTCGGGTGTTGTGTGTGTGTGGGAGCTTAGCTGGGAAGTGGAAGATCCGACAGAAGAATTTTGAGGATCGTCCTCGTCAGCTCCTCGCTCAACACAGACTGAACTGATGAGTGGATGTACAGTAGGGTTTATTATGGGATGGGGTAGTGTAGTAGGGTATCTTCAACGCTATTCACTCTCTCCTCGACTGACTGCCAACTGATGGGTTCGCCGTCAACATTGCCAGCCAAAATGCTACGATGGAATTGACTGGAAGAGACCAAGTCAGAAAGCATGTGTGAGTACCAAACTCTTAGATTTTTTTGCAAAAGGAGTCTCCGTGTTTTACCACTTCGACCCACTGTTTTGCCGACCACGACCCAACATTCACTGACTCGGCGAACGTCTCCTGTTAGGCCTGTCCACAGCTCAAACTCCGGGTTACACCTTGGAACCCCTGCAACTCCCA
>VNWX01002919.1:0-11114 GCA_009869905.1 Ceratophysella communis | reverse complement strand
TCGTTTCTTCTTGGCCGTGACGTTGCCGTCGAGCAACACCGCCGGGTCTTCTTCGGACAAGCGAGTGGCTGAATCCAGGAGATGCTTGGGTTCAGCATTACTGGCCTTAGCCACTGGCTTGGAATCATTAAACACAACTTCAGAGTCGTCCAACTCAGAGATCAGTCCATTTAAATAGTCCCTAAACTTCTTCAAAGCGGAGTAGAACGGGACCTTGTCTGCAGCCCGGGGAAGCTGGGCGCAACGTGCACTTGACGAAGGCATCACCCAGATGTACTGTGAAATGGAATAAACGTAATGTTAGTTTCACAAGCGCCTAGGTGAAAAAATCTGACAAAACTTTCCAAATTTACCGTATTGGTTCCTTCGACGAACTCGGACTGGCGTCCAAACGGAAAATCCTTTTTTCCGGAAAACACCTCATAGATCAACTTCCCATTGAAAACAGCAACTTTCGGTTGGTATTTTTGCAGTTTCTCAAGAAGGATTTGACTGCCTTGCTTGATTTCACGTCGCGTGAGATCAGCACTACCCTTCGTGGGTCTTGCTACCATGTTTGTGAAGCCGATTCCATAGTGCAACAAACTGTAGTCGTCGTCGGCCGTTAGGGGTTCGGGTACTAGGCCGGACATGTAGAGGCATTTCCCTGCAGAAAAAGGAGGAATGAAACGAAGATTAGCTTAGAGACGGAGTGGGAGTGTTATGTAAGAATGTGGAAGCGTGCGGTTCTTACAGAAATGATTGCCAGGTCCTGCGTAATGATGGCCCTTGAAAGCGGCGAAGAGTCCGGGATTGATTCCCACCTATTGAGCAGAGCATAAGGATGTGTCAGTTCCCAATTACAGAGCCACTTCTCATTCGGGCTTCGGAGTGCCACTGCGAAGGACTTACAATGACTATATCCAAATTGGAAGTCAAGTGATCTGGAAGCGTCCTGCGTGAGACTTCTGCCTCTGATAATCCGTTGAAGCGATCATGCCGCTTCCTCTCCTTCGGATCCATTGACACTTCTTCTCGAAGTGGTTTCTTTATTTCCCCGTACTCCTCGTTTCTGGAGAAAATGAAAGGCAGATTTGAGAGAGTGAGCGCGGAGGCGGATTGGAAAGCGCTCACTCAGACAGACACAGATAGACAGACACCTACTTGAGGTCGGGTTTTTTCCTGCGTCCCCGTTTCTTCACTTGTGAGACGAGGTTGGCTCCCATGGGATGCGGCATACAGGCGTTGGGCATCTCATCAACGAAGCTGTATGGATCTCCGTATTGTTCCATCTTCATGCCCGGCATGGATTGTCTTCCGTGGTGGTTGTGGTGGAGCTGGTGGTGCGGATGTTGGGGATGAGAGTGACCGTCTAGGCCAAGGTGCCGCATGTTCGGGTCCAGATGTGGAGGTGACCATCCCTCCTAGCATTCGCTCCATATTATTCCCGCAAACCGCGTCTACACATGTCTCGTAACCGTCATCTGCTTGATTTTCCGATTTCATACAGCTGCAATATATCAATAATTCCTCACATAAGAATCCAAAAGTCCTGAACAAAAACCTAATTTCCATTCGCTACTCCAACAGTCCGAAAGCATTAGCCCTCTGCTTGAAAGAATCATGCTATTGTCCTATCCTTTCAGTCGATTGTCAGTCAACTAACAGATGCGGATGCGAAGACTAGCGGAAGCTCCTAACAATAGCACAACTAATGAAGACTAAAAAATGAATTATTTTTACAAATAACTGCATTTAAGTCTCAAGCAAGGCAGCATGTATCGCACTGATTAATTGAAGATTGGTCTTAGTAGTCAGCCTCTGTCCTCCACCATGCTGCTCTGTTTAGTGTACTTTTAAAGTATTTGAGCCCCTTTCCGGCTCTGATAGCAGAAAGACCGTCTCTAATCCCGCATGCCGGATGAATTCGCACTATCACAACCACTCTTATCTTCAGCGTCCTGGCTTAAATTCATATCAATTCCGAACACAATGCCAATCCAGTGGATGCTCTCGGCTACAGCGAAATCTAAAAGCCAAGAAAACAGCTCCAGCCAGACTGAATCCATGGGGACTTGCTCGCAAGAAAGCAGTGTGTACGCACACGAGCATGACACTGCCCGGGCTTGCATATAGCATATATCAGTAACCTAGGTTACCCAGCTTCCAGCACAGCGGCATGTACTCGGAAACGATTACCCCAAGCAAGTGCATTGAAAATGGAAACAATTTAACAGAGCTCTAAGGAATTCAGCCTTTCGTGCCGCTCATCAAATTGAGAATGAAATTAGAAACTAAGCTGGGATGGAGTGGAAGTCAATTCAAAAACTTTGAGTCTCTCAGCCTACTTTCTCAACAAAGACAATAATGTCACAGTCACATTCAATTCGCCACGAGTCTCAAGCCTCACTCATGAAAACTTGCAGCAGTATCAAGAAAGACTACTGGTAACAAAGCAATCTTAAAGCACACGAAATGATTCCATTGTACATAATGCGAGAACGTTCTCCGGTCAAAATTGTCATGGGGAAAGGTCACTGGACACGGTCATGTCAGAGAACAAAGTTCGCTGGAATCCGAACGCCCAAGGTCAATGTATTTCTGGCGTCTGGCCGATTGGAATTATAGGGCTTTAGATAATCTAATCTTGAAATCAATTATGACTTCCTGCTTAGGCTTCAGATTCAGACATTCCAATGGCCTTAGTAACGTCAAGATAAGAGCAAATGGCTGCCGCCCTGCTGCAGTGCTAATGACTATAGGAGCTTTGTTCGAAGGAATATGCTGAATTCTGACGACATGTCTCGAAATCAATTGGAGGGATAAGAACTGAAGGCCAGTCCTTGAAACGCGCTGAAAGGTTAAAGGTTCAGAGTTCTCATGCATCCACGCTCATGCTGAATTTGCAATCTGTGTTTTTGTAGTGGGTCTCAAACAACGCCGTCGTCCCTTCCCGACTGCATGTGACCAGGCTAGGCAGGCGGAGGAAGAAGGGAGACGTAAAAATACCAAAGTGCACACACACCTTCCATGCTCTATTCCTATTCCATCTCCCAGCCTAATCGCCACTTCAAGCATGAACTTTCCTCTTCAGAAGAGAACCGTCGGCGTGTACAGTGTTGACTTTACTCGAATCCAACGTCGTCGTCTACCGCACATGCAGAGCCCCGCAGAGATGCCCAAGAAGCCAGATCTTGGCTCGTGACTAGCTCGACTTGGCTGTGGTAAAATCAGCGCAGCAGAAACACTTCAAAATTTCAGAAATAATTGTACTCAGCTTTCCAAAACTTGCAGCCAATAATGGCTCAGCCTTAGCTTTCCGACCAAATGCCGATACAGACTGATCTTGAGTTTGCACATTGCAATCAGGTCTTCCTGGAGTACTTGTGCAAAACTTCTCGTTAGAGCAGAAGGCTTAATTAGCTGCGGACTCAGTCAAGGGAAGAAGGGCAGAGAAACCTCTAATTCTAATCAAGCATGTCAGAAACATGGCTGTCTCAGCTATGCCAAGGACTTTCAGTTCCCCATTCCATAGACCAGAGATGCAAGTGGCTTGACGAGAAGGGATTTCACTAGTCAACAACAATTTGCATTTTTGCATGTGATGGAGATGTACAGGACTTGGAAGAGCTAGACCTAGGACGCTATAATAATATTGACGTGGTGGGTACACAGTTCATGCTGATAGTGGAGGGCATGAAAAGAGCCAAAGCTCTTCTCTCATGCAAAATAGAAACGAGGTATTTGACCTACGGCATACAATCAGCATCACGACTTATTAAGCTTCAAAACCCACCTGCCAGAAACAGCCAGAGCCCTTATGAAAAAATTCGTAGTAGGATCAAAGAGCCAGAAATCCCTGTTCCATGCAGAAATGGAAAAAAATGCCATGGGGGTTAACTCAGAGGATCTACGGAGTTCGTGTGTCGGTAATTGCCTGCTCCAGCAAAGAACGCTATATTCAACCCAATTAGGAGCAAATTATGAAGCGTCTAGTGTCTAGCGAAGCCCTGGCCTTTGTTATGCTTGGTTTCGTTTGATTCGAATTCAAGATTCAGCGTTTAATTGTCATTGTCGTCAGTAGTGAAATTGAGACTAGAAAAATGCTGGTGAAGCATAGGGGTGAACTAGAAGCAGAACAAAGGAGAAAGGCGAGAGAAGAAGAAGACGTACTATTTATTGTTGTCCATGGCCGAAGAGCCGTCCATTGACGCACCGAGAAGCTTGGCAGTTTCACGAAACAGAGTTGCCACTTGCATGTCTTATCTTTTAGTCAGTTATAAATAGAACTATGAATTAGATGAAGAAGACGAGACGAGAGGAAGAAGAAGAGAGGCTTGGCTCAAGTGTAATTAAAATGTAACAACGTACTGTGGGCTGGTGCCAGGCAGTGGGACTCCAACCCGCCGCGGTCCTTCTTCGCCAAGGTGCCCAAGGCCAGTTTTCCGCTCGTAACAGGGCAGCGTCTTCCAAGTTCGTCCACTCCACTCGTCCTCTGGCCAACTAATGATGTGGGCCGCAGAAGGGCTCGACTGGCAGAGATGCTCGTGGGTTCCTCACACTACACTTTCCGAGAGGGAAGATGAGTTTTGGTTGGAAGTTGGGCGAGAGCAGGGGAAGATCGCTGGTGCATTTGGCTGGCTGCTGCGACCAGGCTCGCCGGATGAGGATCCCAGTCGCACGGAGCTCCAAGACGCGAGTGGACTTCCGGTGAAACGCTCTCTGACAATGGAAGCCTGATATGTGAGGCTGCGGACTGTAACAATGGGTGTCTGTCCAGAATGCTCGCCGATGGTGGGCCTGAGGACTGGAGCTTGGAAGTCCGTGCCTCTCTGCGTCCCTACAGAATTCTTACTACTCGTACTCCGGCTCTAATGCGTCTCTCTGATTGCACTGGCAGGCTCCAAATGGGCCTATTGATCGATGTCTGGTAATTGGGTAGAGGCCTGAGGACCCTCACTCACGCTCGCCCAGCTCAGCCCGCATTTGGCAGAGCGTGTGGAAGAGCGAGCGGAAGGAGGGAGGCTACACGGGTCTCGGCCCAAGATTTTCGGGACCCTGGTTGCCCGCTTCCCTCCACCAGAAGCCTAGCGCGACCGGCAGCTATAGCTTCCATTCACTCCCTCCTCCGCACGGCCCCGGCGCCCAACCTACCCTCAACCACACGCCACCGCACCACCACCTCCTTCGATCTATTCCCGGCCCACCGAATTCGGAAACTTCTCGCTCTCTCGCATCAGCATGGACCAGGGTGGTCAGCCTCTCCAACTACCCGGCATCTTCCATTTGGTCGCAACCGCGGTCACATTTCGCTTCAGTCGTGGCTTATTCTTTGCATGCTCTTCAGCCTTAGTTTGGAATTCGGTCATAGGGAAGGTCGCCTGGAGATCACATAGCTGGACAGACGGAAAATACTGATCGTGTGAGAGAGGGAGGGTTACAGAGGGATGAGGGATGAAGGGTCTGCCTGCAATGCAACATTGCCTTTGGCTCTGCATGACGACGGGTGGGAAGGAATTTGAGCAGGAATGCGCTGAAGGATGACTGGGAAGCTGGAAGGGTTGTTGTGGACTTGGTCGGATCTCGGATCGCACGCAGTCTGCCGTGGCAAGCTGACATCCCTGCTCGTGATCGAGCCAAGCAAAGGCTCTCGGCTTGAAGCAACTGTGAGAGAGGATTTCAAAGGCAGAGTGTGTGCCAACCCGCCTCGCATCTCCCTTGCATTTTCCAACAAATTACTCCCTATATCCAGCCTCGCTACATGGAACTCCACTTCATTTCCCAGTCCTCCCCGCCGACCTCATCTCCCGACAGGCGAGCTCTGGGCCAGTGCTCTACGGGCTCTGCATGCCCGCCTCAAGTCCCTTCATCTACGCCCTGACGTCTTCTTCCGGGCTCTTCCCTTTCATCCCTAATTTCATAATGGGCACCCGGACGTGCGCCGTCCGCCTAATAGGCAAATATATAATTAAACTGAGTACACATAATTACGGACCGAGGCTTCTCCATTAGGCATACGAGAACGGGAAGCCAAAATTACTGCCAGGCAATCAGAGACGACCAAGTTCTGGATTTCTTAAAAAGCTAGGCTCTGCTTTCGAGTAGACCAACTTAAGTTACAGGCCACAATGCAAACTTGCTGCGGTTTATGGCTACTAGACACTACTGCGTCTAGTCAATGGAAAAGCCCATCAAACAATTTTATGATCCGATTCAGATTCCCCACACACTCATCCTATTCACGAGCGATATGGAGTTCACCTGATGAACTTGAGCGTCCAATCGAAACAGGAATTGCATGTTGCATACGGAAGTGCTCAATTTATGAGCAGTGGTAAATTGGCATTGTAGTTAGCGTCTTATGCGATTAGATTTGCAACTGGAAGGCCTGGGCTTGGATTCGTACTGCAGCGTCTATGAGCCTAGTGAAAGCAAGCAATCGAGAGAAATGAAACTCAGGGCTGTAAATGTTATTTGTCATGTGTTTTCCAGCCACACTTCACACTCGCACTCCAGCAGGTATTCCAAGTGAATAAAAGTAAATCTTGACGAAGTACAGATATGCGGATGCGGATGTGGAGCATCAATGCGTTAGAAAGTTGGATAGAAAGCTGCCTTAGGATTGAGCACGTCCACGGATTACGGAGCACGGAGTCTCTACAGGAAGCAAAAGCAAAGCGGGAGCAGAGATGCCTGCCCGCCATCTAGAACGCCGGATGCGGGTAACTCTGGTTGGTAAGAGCACATGGGTCGGGGCACAGGCAAAGAGAAAACCCGTGTCCGAGTCATCCAGCTCCCGAGTTTCAATTCCCACTCCGTCTAATAAAAGCCTCTCCTCGCTCAGGAAAATCAATAGGACTCATCCCAAGAGTCCTTCGTACTTCGTAGTCCCGTTCATCCCGCTGCTGCTGCTGCTTCTATGTCGCTGCTGCTGGCTCGTTCAATGAGTTCCAGCCAGCTCTATACAGGCCGATGTGTTCCGGTTTCACTTTTTTCAGCCAAAAAAAAGTTCTCCGAATCCCGAGTTCTTAAGAAAAACCTGGTTTTACTCTCACACTCCCCCTACTCCCCGATTCGGACTTAATTTCTTTTCCAAATCAATTTGCATCTCAACTTTCAACGCATTGCTCTGCACCACCACATAAGCCTATAGGACTTGAGCTACTCGCTAGACTTCACCGCTTCCAGCATAGCAGCGGTTCTGCTTCTCGTCCTGTGGTCCAGGAACACGGAGATGGAATATACGTAGTGTGCAAAATAGGCTGAGCTAACTGGAAGCTACAACTGCATTAATACTGGACTCCTTCTTTCGAAGAAAGCATGGCCTGTTGGAAGAGTGCTTTCTCCACTTCCATACTACTAATCGTAATCATCAATCTCATTCTTTCTTATCATGGTAAGCGCAAATTTAGCAAAAGCTAAACATCAGTGTACTTGTTAGATTAATATTAACTTACATATTGAATCCTCATTTGGTTTCTGAAGTTAAATTCTTATCACCGGCTCAATCAGCGTTTGATTGTGAACAAAAAGGACACAATGTCGTCCATACAAAAAACTCTAGTTTCATATTATCGACGATGAGTCTGGATCAAATTACTTAAATTCTATACTTGCTTTTGGATTACAGGATGTTCCGGAATTAGCTGCTTCACTTGTTCATCGCGCAACGGCAGCGATGGGAATTGTGAAGACCCGTTCAACGCGACAGTTGCAACGTACACTGAAAGATGCAAAGTTCCTAAGCGTGATCGAACTGGAGTATTTCCAGCCAGTTTCTGCGTGAAAATGATTGGTGTTTCATGTAAGTAAACAATTTTTAAGCGTTTATTACATAGCTATTGAAATTATGACATGGGTCTCTGATCAGTGCTACTGCGTAGCTAGATTGTCAGCTAGGTATTCAGGTGTTATAGGATCTTCCCGTTTCTGAAGCCTACCTACATAGACCAGCACAAAACTTATTTGCACTGATTGAGTGACGCGTAATCGCGGGTTAAATGCGTTCCAAATTTTTTTATTTGGACGATTAAGGTAACACTGTAGAGCAGAAGTTTGCATTTCAAAAGGAAACTCTGACTTCTGGCAAGACCTTCAATAGGTATTAACCCTGCCATATTGCTGCCATGACCTACAAGCAAGCTGAACAAAACCGTATTTTAACACCTTTATTTCACCCAAAGGTCTGCGTCATCTGCTTACCATTTTGAATATTAAAGTAGGCTTCGTCTCTGTTATCAAGGGTATTACCGAGACGCTGATAAGCACCAGGACATGTCATTGACTTGAGATTAGCAGAATTGCAGCGTTGCAAATTATATGAGTTTCAGTAAATAAAGCTTGGGTGTTGGATATTTTGCAGATAAGACGAATGAGAAGCTGACAGTTCGACGATGTGTTCTGGAAAATATGGATACCCAATGCGGTGAATTCCTTCTTCAACACGACGAAGAGCGCTTCAAGGGCTGCATCCTGACCTGTGCTGTTGATGGCTGTAATTCTTCCAATTCTCAGCATTCATTAACCAAATACATTCTTCTGATTCCGCTATTTACGTTTCTCGCCTGTGTCTCAATGCCATCGATAGAACTAGGGTATTTAATTTCACAAAATATTGTACGGAGAACTTTAAAGCAACCGAGCAGTCCAGCAGAAATTTCCCATGACCGTTTTCATGACAATTCGTATTCAGCAAAGCATTGGCTATCGTCAGAAGCAGGCTAAAAGCAGATTATATTCCTGTAGGTCCGGTTAGCGCATCGAGCCTAATTTGAAGGTACGCCTTGTCTTCGTCAATAATTATTTGGCTAGAAGACAGCAAATGCGAATAACATGACAATTCTACGGAATCTTAAATAGTAATAAGTTTTGCGTCTGTTACGTGAGCATCAAACAAACACGACGAACGAAACCCTTGCACACAACTTTAACCTCAAGGTTGAATCTTGGATCAAACTTCTGTTTTGAATATTTTATATTCACTTGTGATAAGCCAAGCTCGTCAAAATTGTTTCCAAGAAATATCAGTGTCAATCACAAAACTCTGTGGAACGCACGAACCAAGGACTTTTAGACTCCAAAACTTGAAGTGACAGTATTAAATGTACCTAGTATCTTCCTCTTACTTATTTGCAGATATTTCGCGAAAATGGGAACATATTCAAATCAGCTCGGTAGCTTACTTATCGAAAAGATTAGCAGAAGTATGCCATCATTTATCTATAGCTATCTACGTCAAGGTTATTATACTCCATAGCGCTTCTTGGTTATAGGATTATAAGAATTGCTGTGTATGTTAATGCGCATTTGTTAAATAGTATTCGGTGTTTGATCGATTTAAACTTTTGGATTACACTAAAGTACAAGCCTTTAATTCTTACCAAGTTACTTGAAGCTATAATAAACTGAATAAACTTGATTCGTCAATGAATCTTGAGATTTAGAATTTCGAAAATGAAATATTATCTACTATTTGTAGTCAGTCTAAACTGCGCAGATAGAATGGTATAATTGCTTAGCCAGTTGAATTTTTTAAAATTGATATTTTAGAGCTGCTCGACTAGGGTGACATATTTGTATTAAAAAAACGTTTTTTGATTTGAGTGAACCTTTTCAAACTCGCTCAAGAGTTTTGTGTTTTTGCTTGTTTGCTAACTCTAATTTTTGGCTAACTTGTTAAAATGTATTAAATTTATTGAGCCTGACTAAAACATTTAATTTCTTTGTAACTACTGCGTTGTGCGTGCTGAATTAAAGCAAATGCAGAGTTTGCAATAAAAGTTGCACATGTTATTAAATTCCAGGACTTCTTCTGCAATTAGGTAACAAACGCGACGCGCCAGTATTGACATTAAGCAAATCTTTACGCATATCTGAGTGAGTTACTACCTATTAATGAGCTTATGGTACTTCACTGAGCTAAATCAGAATTGTCGTTAATGTCATCAACTAGCCTCTCTCAGCTATAGGATTAAAGTATTACCATTATCTTATGGTGACATAAACAGTCTGACCGATGATTAGTTCCGTCATTTCCTCGTTTTATTTCCTGAGATTGAGCATTCGTGCATAATTCTTAAGTTCTCAGCGTAGCAAAGATAAACATAAATAATTTGATTCAATCCTTTAATGTTTATTTGGATTCTCAATACCGTGGCAGTCGCCGATCACAATTAAAGAGTCGTTAGAAGTGAGAACGCGAAACGTGAGAGAGACGCAATAAAAAAAGCTTAAACTGCTCCTGCTTAAGAACGAGCATACTGCATATACTAAAACACATTAAAATGCACTACAGATATATCTAATCAGACGCACTTGGACCATCAATCATTACGAAATCAATACCGATAAGAGTTCTGACATAAAGCACGTTGCTGTTCCTGCTGATACTTCCGCGACGCTAAACTTCCAAGAATGTCTTCTTCTGACTGCTGACAGGGCAGGAAGACTGCGTGAAGAAAGAGTAAATAAAACGTCGTATTTCTCATTTCAAATTCCAATGTTTAGAAATGCAAAAGAAAATTTCCTAGAAATACGCGATGAGGATGAGATAGATCAAGGTCTTGTTATGGATTCCAGACCAGAGTTGTTACTGAAATCAGCATTACAAATCATGAAATCACAATGCAAATATTTTTAATATAAACGGCGTCAGTATGCCAAGCCAAGATACGCTCACAAGGGTTCCGTAAACATTTATTGCCACAGAGCAGAGCTATTTTTGACTTGCACACGCTTTTGAAAGCTATTTTTAATTCTAAACAATTCGCTATTTTCTATTATCATGAATAATTCCAGACAATTCGCTATTTTCTATTATCATGAATAATTCTACAGAGATATGTCAAAATGCAACATATGCGTAATTTTTTTAAATGCTCGAATTAAGCGTAAATCATGGATAATTCATGGAATTCTTATTAGGATGTGATTGATTAGTGAGATTCGGAAGCGTCGTCGCGTTGCTGAGAGAGATGCACCTGAGGTTCCCTCGTGCGTCGGCTCTGCCGAACCTCATCTGTGAGTTGAGCCACGAGCATGCAGCACGGATGAGCCGGTGGCGCCCCCACCGTCTCTAGCCTACAGAGGACAAGAGTGGGTTGAGATATGTAACGCGAAATGAGAGCCAATGAGTG
>VNWX01002918.1:0-11116 GCA_009869905.1 Ceratophysella communis | reverse complement strand
AGTATACAGATCTCCTATTTCTAATGAGCTAATGGTAATAATGTGCTGGGCTGTACACGCTGCTCAAGGGTTTGATCGTTGATCCAATGGGCGATCTCCATTTTCATCTCTGGCATTTTTTCTCTTTTGCAGACGGATCATGATCCCCGGAACCCAGCCTACATTGCTACGCAAGGGCCGTTGAGCAGCACGGCAGCCGATTTTTGGCAAATGGTTTGGGAGCAGGGAAGCGTCGTGATTGTGACTCTCACCAAGTTGGCCGAGAATGGAACAGCTCTCTGTCATCGCTATTGGCCTGAAGAAGGCTCCGAGCTACATCATATCTACGAGGTGCCAATTGAGCTAGAACATTAAGAGAAATTTTCAAGTTTTCTTGAATTTTATTCAACTGACCTTTGACCCTTAGGTTCATCTGGTGAGTGAGCATATCTGGTGTGACGAGTACCTGGTTCGTAGCTTTTACCTGAAGAATCTAAAGACCGGAGAGACACGGACCGTGACACAATTCCATTTCTTGGCTTGGCCTGAAAACGGAATTCCTACCAGCACTAAGGCCATACTTGAATTCCGAAGGTGAATTTTAATTTATTAATTGAAATCGCGATTACCAGATCCTTATTCTAAACTACAAGGCTTTGATGTTTTTTTTCGCACAAAAGTGCTCAGCCTGATACTCTCCCTGCATACGATTTTAACATATATTTTCACAATCCCCGTAGACTTTCACCAAGCAATAATTCTATAAAAAAATCCTGCCAGGTGCAACCGACATCTAATTTTACAGGGCTTTTACGACGTAAGCATTTATATTTAATGTGAAATACAAAAAAATAATTTTTTTGAAAGATAGATAGATTAGTGACTCGTGTATAGACGCAGCTACTTAGTCATCTCGTATTATTACATTTTGCTTGAACATACCTCGAACCTCGAATGAATAAATCAAATGCGTAAATAGAACAATAAAATCACCAGAATTAAGATTTGACTAAGAAATCCTGCTTTCTCCACTTACTTTCACCGCTTCACCGCTGCATCCCCCTTCCTCCGATGACTTCGTGTGCTAATGGAAACAGTGCGGCTTTCGCCATCATTTTTGGATTGTTGCAATTGTACTGACTATTACCTAATTGCATAGTCACAAAAGTGATGGGAAGGCTGATCAATCACGTCCGGAATCACCGAAGCTACCATCGCGATACTTCGAAGAAGCCACCGATTTTCATACATGCATGATTGCCCATTATTTTAGAAGTTTTGTGCATTCGAGAGAAATATATTTTAGGGACAAAATCATGATTTAACCGAATAAATTGATTGAAACGAGTCGTTTCTAGGGTATTTTACATTATTTAAAAAATTTGCTAGGTTATATTAGATGCAAATTACCCGTAAAACCGAAAAAAAAAAATTCACAAAACGTCCGTAATATATTTTAATTAACTGATACACACTTCAACTTACTTTGATGCCTACTTTACGTCAAAAATACTTCAAACTTTAATTAAATCTTCGTATCTGTTTGATCTATACAGAAAAGTTAACAAGTCATACCGAGGACGCTCCTGTCCAATCATCGTTCATTGCAGGTATATTTGAAAATTAGATTTAATTAAATTAGACGCCTAGCGAAAGCTAATCATTTTTTGATGAGCTTTCTCCAAGTAATTTAATGAACTCTTGTCTCGTTTCCTATAGCGATGGTTGCGGACGAACTGGAACTTACTGCTTGATTGACCTCGTTCTCAATCGTATGGCAAAGGGTGCTAAGGAAATTGATATTGCAGCTTCATTTGGAACATGTTCGAGATCAAAGACCTGGAATGGTCCGAACCAAACAACAATTTGAATTTGTTCTTATGGCAGTGGCCGAGGAAGTACATGCTATTCTCAAAGCTATGCCACAGTAAAATCATCAAACTGTAGACATCTGCAGAATTTTTAATTCCAAAATTTTCCAATATTTTCAACAAATTGTGATTTTAGTTATTTTTTCTATTTTTTTAAATTTAAATTTTGGGTTTGCAGCTATTGTTTTAATCATATTAGTGTGACCTCTCAGTTCCATATAAGAATGAATGGTAATTTTAGCAAATATTCTGTGTGTTAAAGTGTATAAAAACTTCCTGGTGATGATGTGATCTTAATTTTAAAATATTAGAAAATTCGATGTTTTGAAAAATGTCGAACCCAAAATGTGAACCATCTAAAGCTGCAAATTATCTAAATCCTAAAACGACTGGAATACTCCTCCGTTCCTAACCAGCCTCGCGGAAGAGTGTTCCGGGCTATTTAAAAATGCAAATATTACTTTACCAGGAAAAAAATTATATTCTAAATATTCTAAATGTGTGTTGTGAACGTATTTATAAATGTAAATCTAAATGTCTCTGTGATGCTTTCTGTTATTCGCTTTTTAAACTTTAAAGCTTGTAATTTCGTTTGAAAATTAGCGCTATTCTCTCTCGGCCTTCATTTTGGGTACCTTTCACACACTATTCGTCTACACCGAAATGCGGTAAATTCGAAAATACGATAAAATGGTTCTATTTCGAACAACACTTGTCGATATGCATAGTCACTACGTTGCATTACTGTATAGGAGGGATGCTGCTTGTAGAATTGGACAAGTAACATTCGAAAAGTTTAATCATGCTTTAAAATGTGACAAGTCTCGTAATTCTGGAATTAACCGAATTTCGGTGTAAATGAACGGTAATTCGATGTAATTTCTCGTCATTTCAATGCTGAATAAGTGTCTTCTTTCAAACGTTTAAGAATTCTGCGTCATTTGGGCCACGGTCAGGTGGCAAACCGATTGACCCAAATTGCACCGGACATACCTACACTAAAATTATTCGACATAGAGTGAAAGCACAATGCAAGTATTAACCTATTTATGTGTCGTATGTGTCCCATAAGGAGAGAGTGTATACTGTACATCTAACTGATATCTATGATTAACTCTAGTTTCTTAAATTAATTACTTACAATATTAAGGAAACTCTCATGCGTACGGACAGGGTACGGACTTGAAGGGATCATACTCCTAAAAAGACCTCCTGCTCCGGACTTGGGCCATGAAGCAATGGAAACTTGGAATTGAACCGATAAAAATGAATGAATTTTTGCCTCGATAATCCTTGAAGCTCGAATATCTACTTCCTCATAGTAGGTCATTCGGGCAGTAAAGGTCTCCTGTGCAAATTCAGCATTTCTGTACATAGCGAACTTAGTATGTAGCTGTGGGTGTTTGGTGTCTAGTGGGTAGGTCTACAAAATTTAGGCAGGTAGATCACTAAATAAATATTCGTTTATTTTAATTTTGGAAATTTAAATAAACGCCCATATAACGAATTTCTATATGATTTTCTGAATTAAACGGTATTTCTCAGACGTACTAAAACATCGATCGGTCGATAAAAATCTTTTAGAAAATCAAAATTCAAAAGTATTATTTTATTATAAATGTAATTTACGAACGGGTTTAAGTTTTAACCTCCATTAAATCGAGAATATTGACGCTTAAAAGTTTCGGTCGGTTTTGTTTTAAATTCGCCTGTCATAATTGGCAATTTAATTTGAAAGTGAAAGTCCTGTAGTGAAAGCCCAACCAGAAAACCATATTATTTATGTGGCTTTTACCTTATTAATTAATCATTACCTGGTGTAGTATGAAAATGAAACCTTCATAGTATTAGCCATTCCAGTAGATAAATCATTAAATAATAGCGTTTCCCTCCTGTGTCAAGGTTAAGATCAAAGGTCAAAAGGTCGCGTGTGTTTATGAGTATTGTGAGCTTCTCTATTCTGATGAAGTGACGGCTGAAGTTGAGTGTGCTTTTAACTCTAATTAAATCCCTGGTAATCTATTATAAAATTAGTTTTTGAATAGTTTTATTAGTGTATTTTCTGATGTTTAGCTACCCCAGTTACTGATACTAAACTACGTGGTTAAATCGTGTCAAAATGCTTTCCATAAACTGCAGCTACTACTTACCTAATTTATGTTTTTCGATGTACCTCACCTAATACCTCTGTTATTAATTAATTACGGTACAAACGTCTTAACTTAATACCTGTATATTGATATTACTGTATGTTTATTACTGGATGCATTATAATGCTAAGATGAATTAATTAGATGTTTCTGATCAGCTTCTTGGATGTATTTCCTAAATGTATTGTGTATCTGTATTTTTTTCTGAATATCAAACCCAAAAAAAATATAATTGAAACTAACGGGGTGGGCTACCAAAAATAAGATTAGTGAATTTTAGAGTTCTTGCACATTAAAAAAACTTTTCCTTCTAAATTTGGATATTGGCCGTGTTTGCGTTAGTACTTGATTGCTTTGCATTAAAATTATGCGAGGTAATGCTTTCTCATCTGCGGCATGGGTTAGTTTCATTACGCTTGTAGTCACAAATAAATTATGTTGTGTACGAAACCAATGATAACGATTTTAAATAAAGTTGTGTACGAAAGTATTTGATTTTTTGTATCCTTTAAATGTAAGCCTTTGTCACATATGCCCAAATGAGGCATCATCAAGTTGGATTCGAGAAATAGTGAAAGGAACTTAAGAAAATCCTTCCTGATAATCCTGATTAATGATTTTCGAAGGATTTACATCTTTTTTCACACCTTTATTAAAACTGAATGGAACAAGGTGCTTATCGATATGCTAAGATTTCAAATAATATTTTGTTTTACCGAGTGGCCAATTTTTAAGTACATGTTTAAATGAAGGTCGGTCAATTCGAGAACTAAAAAAAGTAATGAAATCGCAGTAAAAATCGCACGATCGGCTTTGAAACCACGTAAAACGGTGTTTGAGCTATTTTATCGGCGTATTTACCCCGATTATGAATTTTGGAATAGTAAGCTTGTTATCGATTCTTCTTGGCAGTGCCATTTTGTCGGGATTAGGGGTGGCATTATCGATAATTATTATCGATAATTATCGATAATTATCGATAAATAAATTATCGATTAATCGAATTTTTGAAAATGATTATCGATAATTTAGATAATTTCTTAATCCACGCAAGACCCTGGCGCATTCACTAGATTCTGCGACGTGAGTTGCGAGCAAGCATTGGGAAAGTTTTCAAAACACAATGCTCGGTTCATTAGCCCACTAAATTTGAAACTAGACCTCTTGTAGACGAATGGCAAATCATTGATTTCGACTTCTGCACTTTTCACTTTATTGTTTGGCATCCTGTTATCTGTTCTTCCTGGCAGCCTTGTTTGGTACTTCAATTATTTCTTAGTCTGTTTGCGACATTCAAGTTAACTAAAATGTCACAAGAAGATTCAGCGAAGTCAAACGAGTCTGATCGACAATTTTCAGAAGTTACCCGCTGTAAATCGGATCCAAGTTCAGCATGGTACTATTTTCTAAAAGAAATTAATGGAGTGTATGCCAAATGCAAAACCTGTGGCCAGCCAATCAAGGCAGGAAATACAACGACTGGAATGAGAGAGCACTTGAAACGAAAACATCAAATCGACATTGACAGCTTCAAGAAACCAGCTGCCTCTCCAGGTAGCCTTAAAATTTAAAAATTAAAGTAGTAGGTAGCTGTAGTTTGGATCGTATTTAATTTAGTAAAATCTCATAAAAATTCTTTACAAAAATATATTTAATTGAAAATTTACACGCAGGTGTTCCAACGAAGCCCACTACTACCGTTGCCACGTATTTTAAGCCAAAGGCCAACAATCTCTCTGAAATCTTTTCAAGATTAGCAGCAAAGCACGGATTACCATTTTCTACAATTGCAGAATCGGAAGACATCCGTTTAGGACTTGCTGCCCGTGGATTCACCGATATTCCTAAATCGCGAAACACAGTCAAGACAATGGTCATGGAGTTTGCGAAGCAACTCAGAGATAAGGACGCTGTGGAAATCCAGAAGTTAACACGTGATGGACTTAAAATGAGCGTTACTACTGACGAGTGGACTTCTTTGCGAAAAAAAAGGTAGTTCGTTTTCGAAATTTCTTTTAACGCTATTAGTCAACTAAAATTGAATTTATGATTTTCATCTTATTTTTAGGTACATGAATGTAATAATTCATGGCGAAAAGTCGAGATTTTGGAACCTGGGATTGCGCCGAATCCGAGGATCATTTACAGCTGAGAATTGTTTGAAGGGGTTAGAAGATAAACTTTTAACTTATCAAATGTCGCTAGTCAAGGACGTCACTGCAATTATGACAGACGGTCCATCCGTAATGATCAAAATGGGTCGCCTTGCTAAGCCAGTACTCCAGCAACTCTGCTTTGCTCACGGTATTCAACTCGCTATTTTGGATGTGCTGTACGCTAAACACCAAGACGAAGAAAACGATTCTGAGTCGGGATCGGGATCAGAGTCTGAAGAAGACGACCTTGAAATTCAGCAGAACGAAATTGATCATTTTTCAATTTCTCCCAACATGAAGGGGACTGTTGACAAGATGCGGAAAATTGTCAAAATATTCAGACGTCCTCTTAAGAATGAAATACTACAAAAGCATGTGAAGGCCGACCATGGGAAGGAATTGCAACTTATCCTAGACTGCAAAACACGGTGGAATAGCCTTGCTTCGATGCTCAAAAGAATTCACCTCGTTAAGCCATCGCTACAAAAGGCCCTTATTGATGCAAAAATTCCGATTTCTTTTGAAGATTGGGAGTGGGACCGGACGGCTGAACTTTTGGCAGCTATGGAGCCCACTGAAGCTGTAGTTAAAGCGCTTTGTCGACAAGACTCTACGCTTATCACAGCTGATGCATCGATTCAATTTTTGTTGAGTACACTTAGTGATCAAGGGTCAACATTCGCTCAAGATTTGGAAGCCAAAATTCGAGAACGAATATCTCAGCGTCGAACCATTACCTCAGGCGTCCTGATGTATTTACATACTGGTTCCATTGATCAAAATCAAGAACTTGATGAGATTTTCAGCCCACCAGAGCGAGATGGGATCACCAGTTTTCTGAAGGAGTTGCTAACACGGTTTACTGAAGTTGATGAGCGCCTCCTTGATTCTCGTGAAGGAAATGGAGACGAAGATGAGGATGGCGCCCAGCCTGTCCGAAAGAGACACCGTGCATCCGGCAATCTACAGGAGGACTTGGATTTTGCAATCAGTGACGTCGTGAAAAACAAGCACAAAGAGAAAGGTGAGCATCGCCCAAAATCACTCGCTGCTGTTATAAAGCAAGAAATGAAGATGTTTGAAAATGGAAACAAACGTGGATATCATCTTGATTTGGCCTATAACAGTTTGTTGGGCATTAAGCCTACCAGTGTGGAGTCAGAGCGTGCTTTCTCTGCTGGAGGATACTTCTGCAACAAAGTTCGGTCAATGCTAAGTGATGATACTTTGGATAACCTCTGTTATTTGCGTGCCTACTTCCAGAGGTCTAATTCCAGTACTTAATATTTTCAAGAAATTTTATTTACTGAGAAATTTAATTAAATTCAGATTTAGGCTTTCGAATAAAATCTGACATGTGTATTACTTGAATTTACACTCTGATGTTCATTTGTCCTAAAACTCGAATCGTACAATATTTTTTTCTAAAATTATTATGCACTTCGCTAGCTGTGGTAATAAAAAAACTAAGTATTTTTTAGGTATCCCAATTATCGATAATTATCGATAATTATCGATAAATTATCGATTATCGATAATTGGAAAAAGCTATCGATAATGACACCCCTAGTCGGGATGCTTTCGTCTTGAGAGATCTCTTTGATACAATCGGTGCTGACTGTGGAAATAGGCATGTGGCAAGTTTCCACAGAGCTTGGAAGATCAACCATGAAGCCAGGGTCACGACGACGATTAAGAAAGCCCTAGACGTCCAGTAAACGCCGTTGAAACCAAAACTGGTCCATGGCCAAGGGTTTGAGATGCGAGGTGTCATCGTGTCGAAGGACATATTCTGTCCACCATAAGGCCGTTTCAACGGGTTTGGTTGGGCGGTCTTTGAATAATTTAGATGCTTTTTCTACGGCTTGTTTGTACCTGAAATTACAAAATATTTTTATATCATCCGCGATCACGAATGGCCAGCAATTCTCGTGCAACTCCAGCCTTTCCAGTTTTGCATGATTTCAGAATGCAAGATGCATTTTCAAGTGAAACCTTGCAGCCTTTCATGCATCTGTGCAACATTCCCGGTATACTTACGATTTGTCATTTAGAATTTTATGAATCGCGTCTTGAAACTGTTCTGCAGTTAAAGTAGCCACATCCAAGCTAATACCTCGTCCAGTCCGTTCCAAGCGAAAGGCATTGTAGTCTTGCTCCGCGAAAATCGGAAATGCTATCATTGGAACGCCGTACGTTATCGCTTCTTGCATGCTCAAAAGCCCGCCGTGTGTGATGAAAGCACGGATATTCTTGGACGCTGTTTAATAAAATAAAGTATCAATATCAATCTTAATATTATCGATAGGAAAAAAGGTATGGAATTGTAAATTACCGAGAACGTCCTTCTGTGGATACCATTTTACAGTGAAAACATTCTCGGGCATCTCCTTTGGTCGCTCCGCATTCCATTTCATAATGATTTTGATTTTCGACTGAGCGAAAGTGTCGAAGAAAATATTTCGAATTTCTTGTGGAGCATCTTCAATTTTTGCTTCGCCACCAAAGCTGACAAGAATGAATCCAGCATCACCGCTATCATCGATGAATTTCCGGAGATCCTGCAAATTCATATTCAAAATTATTAAGTCAATAAAAGAAGTCACAAGCCTAAGCCAATAGTTACCTTATCCATGGGCGGCGTATTTTTCGAAGCTTCGCAATGCATTCCGCCGACTGGAACGTAAAATGGCGGTAGCGACCTGGCCAGCTCCTCGCTGAAATGACTATTGTACAGCGTTAGACTGACTTGTTTCTCGAGTTCAGCCAATGGCGGCATTTTCCGGTAAATTTAGCTTTTCACGCAACACATGCTCAAGCTTCGGGAAATAAATATATTGCCGGTAATAATGATTTGCTAGGTGGTAGACCGTCCCGAAAACCCGGTGAAAGAAGTTCAGAGGATACTGGAACGACAAATGAACGCCCGTGATCGTTGAAGTTTTCGCTATGGCTCCGAAGGGTTCCAGAGCCCATTCGAAAGGATGTGTTGTCCCAAAAAGAATTGTTTTCGCACCCCATTTCGCAGCTAAGCCCAATCCACAATCGTTATACAGACTATCGATGACCACGAGATCAAATTTGTTGTTTTGAATAGATTCTTGTACTTCGGGATCACTCAGAAAATTTACACAATATTTATAGCCCATGCTTGGAAGGAACCCGAAATTTCCGGATATCGCCATTCCCAAACGACCCACTTCAAGTCGCATTTTAAATAAATTCATTTCACCGACTAATCCAGCATCTTCTTTTAATTTTTCCTCCAGTCCTTTTGGAAATAATTCACGCACACGTGGATCACTGTTTTTAGGATGATAGGTCGTAGCAAAAGTTATGTTGTGACCTTTGTCGGCCATGGCTTCTACGAGAGGCCAAACTGTAATTCGGTGAGAATATGTCGATAGACCAAAAACGAAGAAAATATTATCCGCATTTCCGCAGTTAATTAAAAATAAAATTAACGCGACCACGTGCTCTACGTTAGGCCGCATTGTTAATTTCAACTTAATAATTTGGCTTCTAAATCTAAAAGCGTACGCGTCAGGCTTCAAATGAAAAGTGGTGCACTCGCATGCCCGAGCATCATGTCGGTCTTATGATAAGATAATGATAACATTTTTATAATTGTGCCTAGCGTGTATGTATATGGACCTGGGAATTTAAACAATGGTAAATAGTAGGTTTGGATAATTCTGGGTATTTATCTCACCAGTAGTACAGTACAATGATAAAGCGTTTGGTACCTATTGTATTTTTTTTCAAATGGCTTATGCGATGGACATGGACATAATTCTATTTCTGAGAGCCAGACACAGTGAACTTTGACCCCTGCCTACTTGCAGGGATAAATTTATATAGAATGAGTCATTTGGTTGTTTATTTGTCCTGCTAATGAAATATCTAATATTTATATTTCTACTTCTTTAATTTGCTGGAAGGGCTATAGAATTGAAATCAAGTCTGTGTTTTGTGAGCCACAAGTGGAATTATAAATTATTTATTTACATGACCCATTATGCAAATCATAATTTAATCATTTATTGAATCGCCGTCTTCCATGAATTCTTAATTACCGTCGAACTTGAGCTCCTTATCGTGCATCTTTTCGTTGATCCATTCCATAAGCCTCTCTTCAGCTACTCCTTAGCAAATTTTCGGTCAGTAATTGATCGTCGCCTTCTTATGAAATTTTGCCAGAGCTTTTTTATACTCGCCTCTGATTTTTTTCTGAAATTTTAAAGAGTAGGTTTTGATTCATGTTTTACTTAAAAACCTTTAGTATTAAAAGAAATATAATAATTAAAAGTACGTACGTTAATTTCGCCAGAGTATTTAGAGAGGTCAAGTTCTTGTAAGGGAACCAATGACTTGACCAAGGTCATGTAAACTGTAAACGAGAGCTTGCCATGCATACACATTCGTCCGAGATGAGCATTTCAGTTTCTTGAGAACTGGAAGCAAAATTCATATTAATTACAAGAAATACTTAAGATTAGAGAAGACTTATCTTTAGCGTTTTGAAAGCGGTATTTCATATTTAGTAGTACCTTTCATGTTCCGTAGCGAGGGTACTCGAAAGTAGCCCCATTAATTTCTTCAGGTTCCTTCAGATTCGCATTGACCTGTGTCTTGAACAAGGCTTCGGTATTGAGAGGACGGGACGCAGCGCCAGTCCAAATGTCCCACAGTACTTTAATGTTTTGTCATTCGTCATCCTAAAGTCTACTTGAAGCTCGATGAGCTGAGAGAACTGTGTCAAAACTACAGCAAGATCCTCCGCCAAAGCTCCTTCCAAGCTTAATTTCGTGATATTCGGCATAGAGGTGCGCGCCGATTTTTTTCGGGTCGGCGGCGGCGTTTAGTCAAAAATGCACCGGAGGCGGCGGCGCGCCGCCGCAATTTTTTGTCGGCGGCGGCGGCGTTTCCGAAAAAAATTCGGTAATTTGTACAAAAATAC
>VNWX01002916.1:0-11117 GCA_009869905.1 Ceratophysella communis | reverse complement strand
TTTCTCAATTGTATTTAGTCAGTCAGTTCAAAGTTCAATCCTCCTGTTGACGTCCCGGTTGACCTTACTTATAAAATTCCCTCTGATTTTCAACTTCAGTTCAACAGTCGTTCAGCAGTGCGTGTGAACTGATGCTTGTAAGAAACGAGATGACATGACGCTGACTCTAATTTCAGCAGTCAGCAGCTAAGCGAAGCTGTAGCTCTTAGCTTCTAGCTAAGCTACGCGTTTCTATACCTATTTATATGCACCACCTAGTATACGCTTTGAATATATAAAATAAATCGTAGTCGTATCAGCATAAATGCAGGGTTTAGGTACTAATCGTGGTAGACAGCTTTACTTCAAGTCAGGCATTAGGTGGTAGAGTACCTACATCACGTAAGTGCGTCGAACGTTGTGGGAGGTCGGCATGAGTCAGCTCAAGCATACCAGGTTTCGGCATCGCGTCGTCGGTCTAGCAATTAGTTAGAGCTATAGATAGACAGGAATTTAATTCAGAATCTTCGAACCAGCAGCCTTTCTCATACATTTCGAACTACAACCCAAATTGAAACAGAAAACTATAGCTGCAGCAGCAGTAGCTTACGAAAGGTAAAACACCCAAACTCGTCCTCTCCACGTCACAGGTGCTTATATTTTATTCCACATGTTTAATGTTCATGGAAAATGAGCTACAGAAAAGTCATAGTTTGATTAAACAAGGAATTATCAATAAATAGGAGAAAGTCAACAGTCATAAATAAATAAGAGATGAGATACAAATTGAATTAGAGACAAGATCATGAAGTAGAAGTGATTTAGAAGCCATTATGACATGGAGTGAGTGAAAGGCCAAAACTGGAGGTCAAAGTTTCCTGTGCATCCATGTCCAAGTCAAAAGTTTATATTGTTATGGGATCTAAAAAGAGACAAAAGAAATAAACACCGAAGTAAGTAATACATAAGTTCTGCAAAACAGGACGTTTGTCAATGTGAACGCAAAACGCAAATCAGTAGATTTTAATAGAAAACTTGCCTTTGAGCCAAAGCCTGATTGAGAATCTCGATCTGCTCCCACAATTTGGTCTTTTCCTCTTCGTATTCAACTCGGAAAGTGTGGAGTTTTTGTTGGAATTCTTCCTTCAAGTTGGCCACAGTCATGTTGTGAGTTCGTGACATGACTTCTAACTTCCGGGACTGCTCTTCCTTCAAATCCTGAATTTTCTTCAAAAGTTTTGCTTCGTTTGCAACAGGCTGTGCTGCTAGTTTGACGGGTGTGTCTGCTTAAAATGGAAATAATGATATAGTTTCATCTTTCAGTTTAAATTTTAATCTTCATCATAATCCTCAATCTCTTTGTCAACAACTACACACGTACTATTATTGTTGGAAGCCGGGGCAGGAGTACTCGGAGTACTTTTGGGTTTGGAAGTAGCTGCAGCCGGTGGAGGTGACACGTTTTTGGGAGTAGCCGTGACAGTCTGTCTCTTAGCAGGCGGGGGAGTAGCCGCAACCTTAGGAGTAGGTTTACGAGCACGCCCAGCGCGGGATACGTTCGCAGCTGGGGGCCTTCCACGGCCTCGCTTCTTAGGCACAACTTCTTCTTCCTCTCCAGGCGACCATTCCTGGTCCTCTTCGTCCTCCACCTCCCCATCGTCAGGGGCGTGAGTCCTCCTCATCTTCCATGTTTCGTTTACGGGACGCCATTTCGGGTTCTGCGACTGTAATTTCAAAAAATTACGCTAGATAACAATGGAGGCAAACCGACGAAACATTGAAAATTGTGTAATAGTAAAAATTAAAACTGACCTTCGGCCTGCCGTGCTCTAAAATGACAAATACAGCGGATCTTCCGACAAGAGCGACAATAAGACTTTTTCGTGTAATTTGCCTCGTGCTCAAAGACAGAAGGTACGTAGTCCTCCGAAGCGGGGTTCAAACTCCTCTTCCCACTTCGAAAATGTTTGGAGCAAATCCGGGTATTCTGTGAAATAGTAAAATCAGGTCCCCGTCCAATGACTTCCCGCCAGCGCTCACGCAGCTCTGTGTCTTGTGGGAACTTGATGAAGCGGACGTTGCTCTCAGAGCCTTTGAAGTTGGTAGACTTACATGTATTGACACAGCAGTAGTGACGGGGCATGCCGAGCTACCCGCGGCAGCCGGGGTCAGGTCGCAGGGTGCCTAGTAAGAGCACCCAAACAAAAAACTATGGAAGGATCCCTCCAATTCGTAATCTTATGCTGAGGCGTTTAGAGCGTCGAACAACGTGGGCATGCGGCAAGGTGGTAACACATGCTAATGTTGTGAAAATACATGCCATATAAAACGGCGTAGGAATGAATCTGTGTCTCCAACGCTAAAAAATCCGGTAAGTGAGCATAGCCACAACTTATCACATCTTTTAACGTTGGTACCTAATAAGTCAGATCAAATAAGACGCGCTGTAGTATACGGTAAGAACGGAAAAGTAATTGTATACGTAGTGTGAAACACAGTGTACGCATATGGCGCGTGATTCATTTGAAGATTTGAATGTGCCGTGTGTCACTGAATGACAACTACTATCGGCTTGCAAAAAGGGCAACTTTATAATACTTTTGACTTGTGACCGGCGCGGCAAGGTGACAGGTTACAAGGTACTGATCCAAAAACATTCTGGATGATGTCATAAGTCACGTAAATGTGCACATAGACCAACACTCAACTACAGTTGACGGTATAAGGTTAGAGCCCAGCCGGTGAAGCGTTACGTTTACCTACGTCGAAACTTAGTCTTTTAATTTTTTGTTCTATTGTGTATTGCAGGCGGATTCAAAATTGACTGTCAAGAATTTACTGATAATTTCTGCAGCAAAGACTAGTTTGATATTCTAACAATAACAATATATTAAAAATGGCGGATGATGGCCCGAAGAACGGCTTTGTTTTAAAGACAATTACGTGACTTCGATTTTGGTAAATTCCCAAAATTAACTCTGGCGTAAAGATTATGAATAATTCAATTAATAACTTTCAGTATGGGGATTTTTTTTAGTGTAACGACACTAGCAACCAAAGAATTCCCCAGCTCCATACTAAAAGTCATTACTAAAAATGTGTCAATTAAATTTCCTTTAGACTGTACTGTAACGGAAATAAAGCTTTATCGTCTCTCTGAAAATTTGTATTATTATCTCAGGCGTTGGAGGTGAGACCAACGAAGTTGTACGAGTCTCAGAAGTCTTCCCGGATGTAACCAAATCAGAAGTCAATTTAATTCTATGGCTTCTGATCGAGCAAGAGTTCAAAGGATTTGCTGCCTTTGGCTGGAAGCAAATCCGAAACTGACCCGGATAGCCCTGACGCGAGTACCAGGGTTCAGTTTGACAGTGGAGACTCTATTCTCCAGCCTACTGTGACGAGTCAAGCAAGAAGATGTAAGTAATCATAATAATATTTCAATATGTATTCGCCTATGTATTTGTATATTCGTATAAGCCAAACAAGGTACTTGAACTTTTGATTTTTAGATGCTGAAGAATTGCTCAGAGCCGTCGGTGTTTCCGTTCCATTTGAATTGCTGTCAAACAGTCAGCGTCAAGAATTATTCAATCTCTTTACGTCATCCAGTAATTTGCTTCTTGGGCAGAAGTTTCGGTACGCTGCGCTGTGTTTATTGTATGGTAATCGTAGCTGTAAGATGCACGTGCATCTTCAGTCGTTACTCATTAATTCATGTCAATATTTTTCCAACAGTTCCATCCTCGATCTTTACGAAAAACTACGCCAACGCTCTAAATTTCGGGAAGAATTTGAAACCGAAAGTGTCCTGGGCCAAGGAGAATTTGGAAACGTGTGCTCCGTCCGCCTTCGCAGTGAGCAATCAGAATCCGAGCGTAACACAGAATTCGCACTAAAGAGAATGCAAATCAAATCTTTTGACGCCCTGGACGACGTTCGTATGATCGTCAATGAATCTGTGATTCTCAAGAAACTCAATGGCCATCCGAACATAGTGAGTTACTACAATTCATGGCTGGAAATGGACGAGACGGAGAGCGACAATCTAGTGTTTTATTTACAAATGGAACTCTGTGGAATTACACTGAGTCAGTGGAAGGAGTCGTATCCGAAAAGGAAGCTCCCAGAAGAAACGCTTTTGAAAATTTCGATGGAGCTCATTGACGCTCTGGAGTGGATTCATGCGAGTTCTTGTATTCATTTGGATATCAACGTAAACTCTATGAATTAAATATTTTAAGGATGTATTACAAAAACTAAACTTAACGGTTCTGAAACTCCACAGCCGAAAAATATTCTATGGGCAGACGACTCTGAAAATTCAGTGAAAATTACGGATTTTGGCCTGGCTGTTATTGGAAACAGTTATCATGGACGTGTGGGTACTGTACCTTATATAGCACCGGAAAATATATTGAATTCTAAGGTACGTAATTAATTAGGGGTCAGGCCTATTCAAATTATCATTTCGCATTTTAAACTGTTTCACTCTATTTATTTTTCAGAGTGACGTTTATTCCTTGGGAGTTACGCTGTTTGAAATTTCACAGAATTTCTCAACTCGATCCGAGCTTATCAGGAAAATTGAGTCCAAGAGCTTTTCTACTGGAGTTCTATTTTTGGTAACTATATAAGTATTTTGCTTTTTTAAGGCCATATTACTGTTGCAAGATGAAATAGCTAATTGGCAGTTTGCGGCCTTATATCGTACGATAAATACTGAACACCCTTGTCAAATATTTATAATTTGTAGGATGACCTGTTACCGCACATGCTCCGCAAACAGCAGACTCTCCGCTTAACTGCAGCGGAACTCAAGACAAAGCTTGATAGTCAACCTTAATGCCGTGCTGTACAATGTGTTCTCAAGTCGACGCTGCATTTAACAGGCTAGCTTCTATTTGATCTCGAACCTGCTACTTGAAATTTAGCCATTTGACATTCAGTTTTCGAAAATGTATTTACTCTTACACAGAACTAACGTCTCTATGAACGCAGAGTGCCAATGAGATTAAAATATCAAATACCTAATTCTATTATTATTAGATATCATTCGGTATGATTCTGAAGTTTCAAAACTGGGTACTGATACAGCGTCCGACCTATTGAGAGAGTTAAAGCCGGACCATGAGTTATTCACGTATTAAAAATATTAAAATAATTATGACACGACTCGACTGGTCAGGTAACTGCCAATCTTTTTGCTATATAGAAATTGCTTTTAAGGTAACCAAAAATAAATATCAGGGCAGCCGGTCTAACATTTAGTTAGTGTGTGATAGAAGCAATTTGGTCCGGTGCTTCAAATTAGGCCATACCAAGGAAATCATTGACCCTAACCACAGACATGAAGTTTTAGTTTCTGCACTGAAATAATAAAGTGTCTTACTTTTGAAAGCACGTAAGCGGTTAATTCCATGCCGTTTTCTGGCACAATTGCTTCCCTACTTATTATTTACCGATTTCAAGCAATCGGTAGCAAGATTTCAAGTAACATTACAAATCCAAACGCATAATCTGTTCCTTTGACTCATTCCGTGCAAAAACATATTCCACAAAAATCCTCATAACAATAAAATTAACTCTTGGAACCTTCGTAGGAATCAAGTGGGGACTGAAGTTTTACTTATTAGACAATGCAATATAAATCCTGTCTTAAACCCTCAATCAAACGCTTGATTAAACTTATTTTGAGTAATGTTCAAAAGCACAGAAGCTTCGTAAAAGTCTATCTCTGGGATAGCTCCATTTTAGTGAATGAGTGTTTTGAATTGGGCTTTGATTAGGGACATATGAACTGAAGACCAAGCGTTGAACGCGGCCAGTCGTCCAACACAAGAGTCAACTTCTTCAAATCTTAGATTTAAATTACATAAAAATACGTCAACAAATTACGTGCACCCATTCATACAGGACCAACTCAATGAAAACGTTAACTTTCAAGACAATTCTAGAAATGCTCTTTCCATGTTCAGTGGTACTAAGTAAACTAACCTTTAACTGACAGCAAACAGCTAGGAACATTAAATTTTATTAAGCTTCTTATTATCCTAATTTCCCAAATGCTCAATTTATTAGCCTACTACGCTTCAAAATTTGTACATGAAATACTCGAAAAACACTACTTACTGCCTTCTTCTCTTTTGAATTGTGATGCTGGAATCCAGCATTTTTACCCAGTGAATCCCTACAACCCACCACAGAAGCCTAAACCAGAGAATGATAAGGAGATAAAATTCATTTAAGTTAAAAGAAGTCCTCAGAACAATAATTTCTACTGAGAATACTATACAAGAATGGCCAAGAAGTACCGCCCATCCGATAAAAGTCGACAGAATTTTCCAGTCCCTTAACTCGAACGCGACCGGGAGACCTTCTTGGCATTTCCGCTTTTCGATTTGTCGATAAGTTTGCGTGAAGCTGATATAGTTGACAAAGTTCATAAAACTCCGGTACATATTCGATAAGCCCGCCTCAACTAATCGTCTTTCGTAATTCGCTAGCTCAACATGAGCAGGTCCTCCAAAAATTTCAATTTGTGGTATTACAGCGGATTTCTTCCGTAACCGTGAAGCAGCTCACGCCTTCACTGCTCAGCTCATTGTTCAGCCAATTGGTAACTTCGAATGACGTTGTCGCGGGATAGATTTGGGTTACATTACAGGATGCAAAAGCTTTCAGCCAAGTCTCCATAGGTACTTGAACTGAGTTTGAGAAAACCTGTGCTCTGGTTAGATTTTCCCTGTCCAACAATTTCAGGATCCAGGGAGGCTCGATGGTCCAAACACTCGTGATCTCTGGACTTGATGCCAGGATTCTGTAGCCGTTCAGGATAAGGTCTCTAAATGTTTTTAGAACGATTACTGGCGGCTTGACGGTGAGAAAGCTGGAAACAACGCCTTCGTAGCCGTACATAAGCACGATTGTGACGAGTATAAATAAAATTAGAATTCGGTTGCCGTTCAGAACTAAACAGGATTGACGCATTAAAATTCGCCAGGATCTCAAACCAATGGCATTTCAGTAAAACGCTCAGAATGAGCGAAGTCGCTCCAATGAAAAACCAAGAAGCCGCGTCGAATGGAGCAATCCAAAATTTGTAACTAAACGCTAGTCGCTCTTCGCTTCGGACACAGTACATTGCCTTGACCACTTGCTCACTATTGATGACCTGAGAGAACAATTTATCCAGTTCCAATACGGGATGGCTGAAGTATGTCGCGAAGCGAATCCCATTAAAGCTACAGCTGTGACCGATCTTCCGTTTTGACTGTAGCCAAAATACCTGAAATAAGTAATTCCTGGCGAAAGCTCAACTTCCAACGTCAGGTTAGACTTTTCAGCAAGGTTCTCGAGAAGAACTTGTTCAAACAAGCATCCAAGTCTTTTTCGCATCGATTGTCCTTGTCGCTTCGTATAAAAGAACGCACATGCTTTGACCTCTTTTTCTGGAAAAATTGCTTGGTTCTGGTACGCTAGAAGCCGCTTTGACTCAGCCAGTAGAATGGGGGAAACTGACAAGCACTTAGTATTTTTCGCAAAGTTATTAATTTTTTTTGAAGTTATTCAATGATTCGTGAGGCAAACTAATCAAGCGAAACTCTGATGAGCAACTGCTACAGAATAAACGGCCGTATTTTACTTTGTTTCCATCGTCAGACATGTACAGGTAGACAATGTCCGAAATCCCAAACTCTAACTTGCTTTCTATGCCACAATTGCTTGGAAGTGTTCTCAACAGCACGACGAAAATGTTATTTGGATTGAAAAAACGCGGTCCGAGAAGATCAACCAGTGGTCGTTTCATGCATTCGTTCATTTGAACTATCAGGTTGTCAGCGCACTTCTCCCTGAAAAGAAGTTTACTCCAGAACGACAAATTTTGCATGCGTACATAAGTTTGAGCAAGTGTTGTGACTGTCCAGAGTTGATTTTGCTGATTTGCTACCAAAATATTCTCAGTTATGGTAATGCTTGCTGCCTGACGTACTTTCTCTACGTTGATAATGTGAAAATGACAAGTTTCGTAGCTTAGAATATCAAATTTTAAGGAGTTTACTAATGAAATACAAATTGATATACGAAGTGTGACAAACAGTGCAGACTCCATTAAACCTTGAGTTGAGATTCTTTGAGCGAATTGAGTTTTTACTGTAGTGTGTGTAGCTGTCGACTAGCGATTTGAAAATGAATGGAAATACGGTATTTGCGTTTTATTCTGACTGTCCTGTCATGAGTTTGTGAGTTTTGATATTTGTTAGGCATGTTAACAAAATCAGCTGGGAATTCATAATTTCTTATTTTGTTTTTTCTAGTTGGAAACCACTTACCCGCCAGGGAATTCATAGTTTCTCGCTTTGTTTTTAATACATTTATTTCATTCCATGACGTAAGCTTGCGTTGATAAGATAAGGCTGTAAATTTACTGAAAAGGAGTAAAGAATATGATTTCAATCAAGCTTTTATATTAAATGATGATTTTTTATTTAACTGAGAACCGTGTAAAATATGTTGGTAATTTAAAAAGTGCTAGGGCGAAAGCATTTTGCATTCTAAAGTTACTACAAACGAATTTGAGTTCTTAGTTCTTAGCCTGCGTGAACAAGTCAGTCCCTTTTTTTAAAACGATCGACTGTTCCACACTGTTTTGTACCTTATTTATTTTAATTTAATTCTTGGCTAGATCTACATATAAACCTACAAACGGGAATTTTAGAATTGCTAAATTTTCGCGGCGGAGCCCAAGATATGACGAAAAATTTATTTTATATCTTCTTTCTGAGAATCCATCGTTTGTGCAATTCGGTCAAGGTTTTTTTTGTAGATGGTAGAATTGCGGGTCAACGTCAACATCGCACGGAAGTGAGTATAGACACTCCTATAAATAATTAGTATCAGAATGCTACAACTAAGCAAAGTTGGTTAACAACATTTTATTCCTTGAATTTAGCTCATTTTAGTAATATACCGTTTCGTTTTTGTTTTTCAAAAGATAAGTTGTACAGATACACATATTATTGGTATAACTCGAGTTTTTTAAAGTACACGAAAAAAATATTTCAGGTGCAATAGGGTAATTTTCTGCGGATTACATGATCCAGATCAGATCAACCTGGAATTCCAGCACAGTAATGCCCGCACTGTTGGTTGGTAAGTTCGCCTTGTCTCATACACTCTTTCAAGCATCTGCAATGGGCACAAACGGCAGTGCCGTGACAATCGACGCCGTTGACGCAATTGCCTGAAAATATAGATTTGTAAAAATTATTGGTTTGGTTTTTGAAGTTTCGCTTTCAAATTCGATAGCAACCTCTTTATATTTATACACTGATTTGAGACATATCTAAATTGAAAAGTTTATACCTTTAGGCATTGCTACCACTCCACCGCCTGCGCCGTCGTCAATCTCTTGCTTTGCACCACAAACGCATTGACAAGTCGATGCTAAAACGCCGTCTAATTTAGAAAAAACAATAAAAGGGCTCGAGCAAATTAGACTAACTTTAGCAGTAGCACTGTAATTGATTAAAATTGAAGTTAGGAATTACCTGGGACGAGTAAACTGCAGCAGGCAAGGACACCGAAAATGGTAAACACTGTAGTGTACATCTCTTCAAGATTTATAAATTGAAGAATATGACTGTGACCATTTCAGCAGAAATCCGAGCTTATATACCCAAAGGAAAGGAGGAACTAGAACGGATCGAATGGTGAAAGTGACCATCTTATTTTTGCGTTTTCCAGTTACCGAACCAACTACAGAGTTTTAATTTTAATAATAGCGAAATCGAACTGAACAATCTAATGTTCACACAATGCACAATGAGTATTGAAATTTTAATACTATCGACCGAGAACGCTTTCCGATTCCATTACCTAGATTCGAGCTTTCTATGAATTTCTAAAACTGAAAAAATTAGAAAAAATATGACCTGTGTTGGAACCGTGTGTAGCTCCTCTTAAAAGTATTTGATTGATAAATCATAGTTTAGTTTAGGCTATATAAGTATTTCCGATTGAAATTTCTATTCTCATGAATATGAATGGCACATACATTTCGATAAGGATCCTTGTAGTTGTTTGGTTCTATTCGCTTTTAGGAAGTTCTTTGAAACGTTAAACTCCCATGCTAAACTTGCCGCACCACGAGTTCCTCCACCCTGACCTTAAGGTAGTCATGCACGGTTTGAATTAAACACTGTTGGCGCCTTTTATGTTTTATAGTGCTCTGTTAGGAAAAACCTTACAAAAAACTCAAAAAATAAAAGAAATGCATGATAACATAATTTGTTAACGTTAACTTGTACAAATTAGCCTGTTTATAACTGGCCGCGGCGGTTAAACAGCAAGATAAATAGCAAACGGGTGTTGAGTAAAAGGCGTCTTGGGACTTCCTCATTCACTGGGTTACCTTCAAGTTTTGAGCCAATTAAAAATACGTTTTAAACAGATCAATTACCACAGAATTCCTTATAATCAGTGCTTTTACACGTTTCGGCACTCTACAAGTTGTATTTGAATTCCAACGGTGAGCTCGAAAAACGACATTTAAAAACAAGTCATTTTGTCCCAAATTCATGTTATATCTACTAATTTCACTGATTACTACGAAAAGAGTAGTCTTTCACCTTTAAAACGGCGTATCACTCGACCTGGAATATTGCGTAATAAAAGGTCAGGAACGAGGAAGTCGTGAGATAGGTTTTGCATGGGATTTTAGCACTATAAAGAACTACCTTAATAATACCAAAGCCCAGGAAGACTTACTTTTTTCTCTAACGCACTTTTGAATTGGTCTGCAACAACTGTGTCGTTTAAAAAACTACGAATTTTTGGCCGACCGTTGCAATTTAAAATCAAGCAGCTTCCTGCTACTAAAGTTCAGTATATGGTCTGAACCGATTCAGATTCTCTGGTTCAGCGTTTCGTTGTAACTGCATGTGCGAGCTTTAAATAATACATAAACGATTGCTTCCAAATTATTACTTTAAAACTCGTGTACAAAAACATATTATAGTGGAGCCGTCAACATCTCCCTCCAAAACTCCTAATCATTAAACCATTTAATTTGAACAATTAAATCAATCTCAACAACCATCGTCCATTGGATCTCATCAAGCAAAGTGTCAAGCACC